>JAPKLY010000035.1:1752316-1890434 GCA_026898435.1 Prunella vulgaris
ACACTCGGCGATATTTTTTCGATTCTAATCATATGTTATGACAATAAAAAGTGTCGCACATTTTCTTTCATAAATTTGAAAATTATATTTTTCTTTGGAACGTAAATTGTGAAAAAAATATTAAGTCAAACCTTGAATTGGGAGATGAAAATAAAAATCTAATCCTGTATTATGACATTTATAAAATGAAAACTCATATTGATACTCAACTTAAAAATCAAATCTAGATGAGTGATTTTGTTTACATCTAAATTCATGATGTTCATTTGAATTTTATGAGGAACACTCACGTGAAATGGGTAAATTTAAAAAAATTCGCGGATCCTATCGTGTCGGGTCGGATTTGGTCCTTTTTTTTAAAAAAAATTCGCAACTATGATTCCAGAATTTTTCGCTCCCAGGTATGTTACTATTTAGTCAAATACATATTACTAATAAGCGAAATGTGTGTTACAATTAGATTAAATGTTGTTTTCTTTACATATATTCATTTGTTTTGTGTAGAAATAACATTTTTTCATACAATCTAATAATAAATGTGTGTTACTACAATTTTTTTTCATAAATACTTATGAGAAAATAATATATTTTCTTATAATAACACACATATCGCTTTTGTGTTATATGAAAAATTATTTATTATATAAAAATAAATTAATATATATATAAAGAACAACATTTCATAAGATTGTAACACACATTTGCTCTAATAGTAACATATATTTGCTCCCCCAATTTGTGTTACAATATGGGCAAATACGTGTTACTATAAAAGACAATGTACTTTTATAAGAATAAGTATGTGCTTTAATTTAATCACCATTCCTTTAAATCTAGGTATATTGATTCATATATTAATATATTTTTTTACTATTTTATATGTGTTATTATATAAAAAATAATTATTTCTATACAAATAAATAAATATTTATGAAAAACCAATATGTTTTCTTATAGTAACATACATGATTTTTCTCTTATATTATGTTAAAAACTATTTATTCTATAAAAACAAATGAATATATGCAAAATAACAACTTTTTATAAGATTGTAACACACATTTGCTCTAATATTAACATATATTTGCTCCCCCAATTTGTGTTACAGTATGGGCACATGTGTGTTACAATATGGGCAAATACGTGTTACTGTAAGAGAAAATGTACTTTTATAAGAATAAGTATGTGTTTTTTTATTTAATCATCATTTCTTTAAATCTAAGTATATGGATTCATATATTAATACACTTTTTTATTATTTTATATGTGTTATTATATAAAAAATATTTATTTCTATACAAATAAATAAGTATTTATGAAAAACCAATATGTTTTCTTATAGTAACACACATGATTTTTCTCTTATATTATATTAAAAACTATTTATTCTATAAAAACAAATGAATATATGAAAAATAACAACTTTTTATAAGATTGTAACACACATTTGCTCAAATAGTAACATATATTTGCTCCCCAATTTGTGTTACTATTTGGGCAAACATGTGTTACTATAGGATAAAAGGTATTTCTTATTTAAAATTAATTTCTTATTTATTTATTTTTACTTTTTATAATACATACTCTAATTAAATAATAAAAAAAAAAATTATGTCTTGGTTTGGGTTGAGCCATTAAAAATTATGCACTGGAACTGCTCTTTTTGTGGAATTTTAAATATCAACAAAAAAAAAAACATAATTCGATATGTACTATGAGGAACACTCACGTGAAACGGATAAATTTAAAAAAATTCGCGGATCCTATCGGGTCGGGTCGGATTTGGTCTTTTTTTTTAAAAAAGAAATTCGCAACTATGATTCCAGATTTTTTCGCTCTCAGGTATGTTACTATTTAGCTAAATGCATGTTACTAATAAGCAAAATGTGTGTTACAATTAGATTAAATGTTGTTTTCTTTACATATATTCATTTGTATTTGTAGAAATAACATTTTTTCATACAATTTAATAATAAATGTGTTTTACTACAAATTTTTTTTTCATAAATACTTATGAGAAAATAATATATTTTCTTATTTTCGCTCCCAGGTATGTTACTATTTGACCAAATGCATGTTACTAATAAGCAAAATGTGTGTTACAATTAGATTAAATGTTGTTTTTTTACATATATTCATTTGTTTTGTGTAGAAATAATATTTTTCATACAATCTAATAATAAATGTGTGTTACTACAAAAAATATTATTTTTTTCATAAATACTTATGAGAAAATAATATATTTTCTTATAGTACGTAACACACATATTGCTTTTGTGTTATATAAAAAATTAATTATTATATAAAAATAAATTAATATATATAAAGAACAACATTTCATAAGATTGTAACACACATTTGCTAAGATTGTAACACAAATTTGCTCTAATAGTAACATATATTTGCTCCCCCAATTTGTGTTACAATATGGGCAAATGTGTATTACAATATGGACAAATACATGTTACTATAAAAGAAAATGTACTTTTGTAAGAATAAGTATGTGCTTTAATTTAATCACCATTCCTTTAAATCTAGGTATATTGATTCATATATTAATATATTTTTTTACTATTTTATATGTGTTATTATATAAAAAATAATTATTTCTATACAAATAAATAAATATTTATGAAAAACCAATATGTTTTCTTATAGTAGCATACATGATTTTACTCTTATATTATGTTAAAAACTATTTATTCTATAAAAACAAATGAATATATGCAAAATAACAACTTTTAATAAGATTGTAACACACATTTGCTCTAATAGTAACATATATTTGCTCCCCCAATTTGTGTTACAATATGGCAAATACGTGTTACTGTAAGAGAAAATGTACTTTTATAAGAATAAGTATGTGTTTTTTAATTTAATCACCATTCCTTTAAATCTAAGTATATGGATTCATATATTAATACACTTTTTTATTATTTTATATGTGTTATTATATAAAAAATAATTATTTCTATACAAATAAATAAATATTTATGAAAAACCAATATATTTTCTTATAGTAACACACATGAATATTATATTAAAAACTATTTATTCTATAAAAACAAATGAATATATGAAAAATAACAACTTTTTATAAGATTGTAACACACATTTGCTCAAATAGTAACATATATTTGCTCCCCAATTTGTGTTACTATTTGGGCAAACATGTGTTACTATAGGATAAAATGTATTTCTTATTTAAAATTAATTTCTTATTTATTTATTTTTACTATTTATAATACATACTCTAATTAAATAATAATAAAAAAAGTTATGCCTTGGTATGGGTTGGGCCATTAAAAATTATGCACTGGAACTGCTCTTTCTTCTTGTCGCAGACTCGCATGGGTTGGGCCAATAATAATTATGCACTGGAACTGCTCTTTCTTTGTGTCGTAGACTTGCATGGGTTGGGCCATTAAAAATTATGCATTGGAACTGTTCTTTCGTCTTGTCGCAGACTCGCAGTATTCTGGGTTGCGCCATTGATCTCCACATCTCGTCACAATACCCGTGAATTTTGATATGGATATGTGTATGACTCATTTAACAATATGATATCATTTCATACCGTGAAACGTTTCATATAAGTTTTTGTCATGTACTATATATGTATTTGAATTTATAATATCATAAACAGTAATTAATTAACAATACCACAATATCTCAAGTGATAATCAACAATACTCTAAATAGTAATTAATTATATCCTAAGCAGTAATCAACAATATTCCAATTTTAATAAACTTATAGAAAAAATACTTAAAATTCAAGTGCATGTTATGCACTAAGTATATATAAGAATTTTTTTGAATCTAGATGTACAATATCTTTTCAAGTATGAATCGAGTATAATTATTTTAAATTCAAATCTAAATAACAATATGGAGTTATATCTTTTACATAAAAGACAAAAACTTATATACAAATTTCTACAGCTCTAAGATCCGTAGAAATATCCATTTTTTAAAATTCGTGGATCTAAACCAGGTCGGGTCGAATTTGAGTATTTTTTTTCCAAAATTTGTGCAGCTTGTGATTTCGCTCCCAGGTATGTTACAATTTGGGCAAATGCGTGTTACTTTAATAACAGTGACATGTAAGAATATAAAAGTTAACAAGAGGAGTATAATCATTGATCTTCAGGATCCAATCTTCAGGATCCAATCTTCAGGATTGTTTTGGATTAAATATTCCCCCTGAAAATAATAATCTTCCAAGTCGACGCATCCCGATTCTATCTACATACTTTTCAAAAGTAGAAGTGGGAAGAGATTTAGTGAACAAATCAGCGAGATTATCACTTGAGCGTACTTGTTTTATCATAATCTCACCACTCTTCTGGAGTTCGTGAGGATAAAAGAATTTTGGGGAAATATGTTTCGTCAAGTTTCCTTTGACATAGCCATTACTCATTTGTGCAATACATGCAGCGTTATCTTCATAGATAACTGAAGGGCTTAAGTCATTAGAAGGGATACTGCACGAGTCGTAAATGTGTTTTACCAAGAATTTCAACCAAACACATTCTCGTGCAGTTTCATACAGAGCTATGATCTCTGAGTGGTTTGATGATGTGGTCACCATAGTTTGTTTAACAGATTTCCATGGAATGACTGTACCACCAGAGAGAAAAACATAACCGGTTTGCGATTTCGAATTGTGGGGATCAGATAGATAACCAGCATCAGCATAACCTACAAGTGTTTTGTCTTGTTTTCTTTGATAGAACAGACCAAGATCTTGTGAACCTTGAAAATATCGTAAGATATGTTTCACACCATTCCAATGTCTCCTCGTAGGGGAGGCACTAAATCTTACAAGTAAGTTCACCGCAAAGGCAATATCCGGCCTAGTGTAGTTTGCAAGATAGAGCAGTGCGCCAATCGCACTAAGATAAGGAACTTTAGATCCTAATAACTCTTCGGTATCTTTTTTTAGGTCTAAATAGGTCCTTTTCCACTTCGAGGGAACGGACAGCCATTGGAGTGCTTAGTGGATGAGATTTATCCATGTGGAATCTCTCCAACACTTTCTTTAAGTAGGCTGATTGGTGTATCAGTATTCCTTCATGGAAGTGCTCGATTTGCAGGCCGAAATAGAACTTGGTTTTATCCAAAGTTTTTATTTCGAATTCAGTTTTTAAGATTGAACTTGCTTCTTCAATCTTCCTTGTTCCTATAATATTTAGATCATCAACGTACACCGAGATGATGCAAAAACTATTAAGGGATTTCTTTATGAATACACAAGGAAAAACTTCGTTATTTATGTATTCTTTCTTCAGGAGGAATTCACTAAGTCGATTATACCACATTCGACCTAATTGTTTTAAACCGTATAATGATCGTTGTAGTTTTATACTGAACATCCTACGATCTTCATTATTCCACTTCTAGGGAATCTTTAATCCATCAGAGATTTTCATATAGATATCAGTATCTAATGATCCATATAAGTATGCGGTAACTACGTCCATTAACTGCATTTCTAAGTTGATTTAACTGCCAGGGATATATGGCGGAACTTTATAATATTCACAACAGGAGAATTTGTTTGATCACATCAAACTCAATAATGGGTCACTGCGAAAAACCCTTAAGCCTATTAATCTCGCTTTGTATCTCTCAACTTCATTTTTCCATTTTGTTTTTGTATTAATACCCATTTATTTCCTTCAGGGATAAAATATTTAGGGGGTATGTACAATAGAACAAAATGATTTATTTATTTTGCGAGTCTAGCTCTTCCATATTTGCTTCTTTCTATTGCATCTAATCAAAGTATTTCGGGCACCGAATTTAGATACTGGCCAGATTTTAGAAAGAGCAACTATGGGTACGAATATGTTGTCGACAACAGTGATATGTTTATCTCCTGTATTTATTTATTTTAAGATTCATGTAAATCAGATCTTGATCATTTCCCAAAAATATGTATTGATCTGGGTGTTCCGCAATCCTAGTATTTTGATTGCTATATGCACGTGCTTTTTACTAGGATTCTCATCTTCATGACGAATCTCTTCTGGAGATTTCAAGTGTGACTGAATATTTTTTTAGCATTAATATACCATGGTTTTTTGTAAGGAGGTTCGTTACGCTTCCGGCGTACAGGGGCATCAATATCATTTGATTTCATTGGAACCTCAACTATTTTTAGTCACTTCATTTATAATCAGTAGTGCATTCGATAATGCATCTGGCAGATTGCTTGTTGATTATTGCAAGTTTATTTTCTTTTGAACTTCCGGTTCAAGTTAGATTAGTGCGTGGGTCTAAGTATTGAATATCTTTTACGTTCCAAGTAATTTCACGGTATTTATTTAGTGTGGTATTTTTATCTCCCCCTAATGCCAGAAAGTGATCTTCATCGAATGTGCAATCAGCGAATCAGGCCGTAAACTGATTCCTAGTTAAAGGTTCAAGATATTTAAGAATAGTAGGAGATACAAAACCGATGTAAATACCTAGTTTCCTTTGTGGGTCCATAGAGGTTCGCTTAGGAGGTGATATTGGAACATACACTTCACAACCGAATGTACGCAGATGGGAAATGTTAGGTTCATTTCCACGCACAAGTTGTAGAGGGAAATATTCATTATATGCAGTTGGCCGGATTTGGATGAATGATGATGCATGTAAAATTGCATGCCCCCAACATGAAACAGGTAAGTTTGATTTCTGTAGTAGTGGTCAAGCAATTAATTGGAGACGTTTAATTAACGATTCGGCTAGACCATTTTGAGTATGAACGTGAGGGACAAAATGCTCCACTTTAATTCCCAATGGCATGCAATAATCATCAAATGCCTTAGAGGTGAATTCACCGACATTGTCCATGCGAATGAATTTGATTAGATGATCTGGGAATTGTGATTTCAATAAAATAATCTGGGCAATAAGCTTTGCAAAAGCAGTATTGCGGGTGGATAGCATGGTAACACAAATCCACCGAGTGGAAACATCAATCAGGACCATAAAGTACTGAAATGGCCCGGAAGCCGTATAGGTCCACAAAAATCTCCTTGAATTCGTTCAAGAAATTTAGGAGATTCCGTTCTTACTTTACTACGAGAGGGTCGAATTATTAGTTTACCTATTGTAAAAGCATCACATATGTATTCGTTAACAGAAGGGATTCTGTTGTGTGTTATGTTATGGCCAATTGAATTACATAAAATCCGACCCATCATGGTTTGTTCTGAATGTCCTAACCGTTCATGCCATAGTTTGAAAGAATTGGGATGTGAAATTTTAGATTAATGGTTAAATGGAGATTTGAGGGTCTAATGTATGTATAATACAAACCAGACGAGAAAGAAGGAAGTTTTTTGACAATATATTTTTGACAATCAAAATAGTGAGTCATCAAGAGATATTCACTATTATTCTCAGTGTCCATCTCAATATGATAGTCATTTGCACGGATGTCTTTAAAACTGAGAAGGGTACGCTTTGATTGTGGAAACAATAAAGCATTTTTTATTGTTAATTCGGTACCCATAGGGAGGATTATCGAGGCTCTTCCGGAGCCGATTATTTGTATGTTAACATCGGCAATTGTAGTGACATTTCCTTTCTTTTCAATTAAAGTTTGAAATTTTTTTCTATCTTTCGAGATAGTATGTGTAGTAGCACTATCTACTAAACAAATCATTCATCTCCATATGCACACAGTTGTACGTTTGGATATGAGGAATGCTAAGGAGAGCCAAGATTACAGACGCTATTTGTCAGCCGCACAAGGGGTCACTTAGGTCCTACTATATCAAAAATGTATTAATTTAGTAAACAATAGTCATATGTTAACCCTGTTGTAATCGAATTAAGCGATAAAGCGTAAATAGAGAACACATGATTTGATTACCCAGTTCGTCACAACGTGACTACGTTTGGGGGCGACCAAGCCAGGAGATAGTAATATGAACTGCCGTAAAGTTTGTACAGAGATATGAAAGCGTATATAATACAAGGGTGTAGAATACATTAAATAGAAGTAGCATAACCCTAACTCTAAGTCCATGGGTCTAAAGCCCACTGGACCAAATCTAATATTATGTCCACATATAATATAATATATACAAATATATTATAACACTCCCCCTTGGACATAATAACAGTGACATGGAAGAATACAAGAGTTACCAAGAGGAGTATAAACATTGATCTTTAGGATTGTTTTGGATTTGATACTCCCCCTGAAGATAACAATATTCCAAGTCGATGCATCCCGATTCCATGTACGTACTTTTCAAAAGTAGAAGTGGGAAGGGATTTAGTGAACAAATCAACTAGATTGTCACTTGAGCGTACTTATTTTATCATGATCTCACCACTCTTCTGGAGTTCGTGAGGATAAAAGAATTTTGGGGAAATATGTTTCGTCAAGTTCCCTTTGACATAGCCATTACTCATTTGTGCAATACATGCAGCATTATCTTCATAGATAATTGAGGGGCTTAAATCATTAAAAGGTATACCACACGAATCGTGAATGTGTTTTATAAGGGATTTCAGCCAAACACATTCTCGTGCAGTTTCATACAGAGCTATGATCTCTGAGTGGTTTGACGATGTGGTCACCATAGTTTGTTTGACAGATCTCCATGAAATGGCTGTACCACCATAGTTAGTCGATTATACCACATACGACCTGATTATTTTAAACCATATAACGAGCGTTGCAATTTAATGTTGAACATACTACGATGTTCGTTATTCCTCTTCTGGGGAATATTTAATCTATCAGGGATTTTCATATAGATATCAGAATCTAATGATTCGTATAAGTATGCGGTGACTACGTCCATCAACTGCATTTCTAAGTTTAGTTTAACTGCCAAGGATATTAAGAAGCGGAATGTTATTGCATCCATAACAGGAGAATAGGTTTGATCGAAATCAATACCAGGTCTCTGCCAGAACCCTTGAGCCACTAACCTCGCTTTGTATCTCACAATTTCATTATTTTCGTTTCACTTTCGTACAAATACCCACTTGTATTCAACAGGGATAACATTTTTCGGGGTACGAACGATGGAATCGAAAACTTTTCATTTATTCAGCGAGTCTAGCTATGCCTTTATTGTTGCTTCCCATTTCACCCAATCGGAGCACTTCCGGCACTCAGATATAGTTTTGGGTTCAGGATCTAGATCATTATTTGAAATGGTGAAGGCAATTGAGGCTACAAATGTATTTTCGACAACAGTTGTGTTTCTATTATAAGTTTCTCCCGTATTTATGAAGTTCGTTGAAACTTCGATGTTTACATCGACCAGATCCTCTTCATTTCCCAAAGAGTATCGGTCTAATGATTCCACAATCCTAGAGTCATTGTTTGCTTGTGCACGTGCATTTTGACTAGGATTCTCGTCTTTAGGACGAATCTCTTCAGGAGATTTTAGGGGTGACATAGTGTGTTTGCTAGCTTTACACTTATGTGAACTTGGTTCGCTTATGTTAATGTTTCCTTTACGCTTCTAGCGCATGGGGGGATTAACATTTATCATCAAAGGGAGTTGTACCCTTTGAGGCGCATTTACTCCAGGTATATGCGACTTAGTCACGCCTTTATGATCGGTGAATGCATCTGGCAGATTATTTGCTAAGTATTGCAAATTTATTATCTTTTGAACTTCAAGTTCAGTTTGATTTGTGTGTGGGTCTAAGAACTGAAGATCTTTTACGTTCCAAGTAATTTCACGGCATTTATTTAGTGTGGTATTTTTCTCTCCCCCTAATGCCGGAAATAGATCTTCATCGAATGTGCAGTCAGCGAAACGGGCTGTAAACTGATCCCTAGTTAAAGGTTCAATGTATTTAAGTATAGTGGGAGATACAAAACCGATGTAAGTACCGAGTTTCCTTTGTGGGCCCATAGATGTTCGCTTAGGTGGTGGTATTGGAACATACACTGCACAACCGAATGTACGCAGATGAGAAATGTTAGGTTCATTTCCACGCACGAGTTGAATAGGGGAATATTCATGATATGCAGTTGGTCGGATTTGGATTAGTGATGATGCATGTAAGATTGCATGTCCCCAACATGAAACGGGTAAGTTCAATGTTTTGTAGTAGCGGTCTAGTGATTAATTTGAGACGTTTAATTAATGATTCGACTAGACCATTTTGAGTATGAACATGAGGGACCGAATGCTCCACTTTGATTCCCAGTGCCATGCAATAATCATCGAATGCGCTAGAGTTGAATTCATAGGCATGCATATTGATTTAATAGGATAATCTGGGAATTGAGATCTTAACAGAATAATCTGTGCAATAAGCTTTGCAAAAGCAGTATTGCGGGTGGATAGCATGGTGACATAAGTTAACCGAGTGAAGGCATCTATTAGGACCATAAGTACTGGAATGGTCCGGATGCAGGGTGTATCGATCCACAAATATCTCCTTGAATCCGCTCAAGGAATTTAGGAGATTCAGTTCTTACTTTACTACTAGAAGGACGAATTATTAGTTTACACATTGTGCAAGCATCACATATGTATTTATTAACAGAAGGGATTCTGTTGTGTGATATGTTATGGCCAGATGAATTACATAGAATCCGATGCATCATGGTTTGTCCGGGATGTCCTAACCACTCATGCCATAGTTTAAAATAATTTGAATCATTAAATTTTAGATTAAGTGCTATATGGAGATTTGAGGGTCTGATGTATGTGTAATACAAGCCAGACGAGAATGAAGGAAGTTTTTCGACGATGAGTTTTCGACAATCTAAATAGTGAGTCATTAACAGATATTCACTATTGTCCTTAGTATTCGTCTCAATATGATAGTCATTCTCTCGAATGTCTTTAAAGCTGAGGAGGGTACATTTTGATTGTGGAAACAATAAAGCATTTTCGATTATTAATTCGATACCCATAGGGAGGATTATCGAGGCTCTTCCGGAGCCAACAATTTGTATATCATCGTCAGAAATTGTAGTGACATTTCCTTTCTTTTCAGTTAATGTTTGGAAAAATTGTCTATATTTCAAGATAGTATGTGTAGTAGCACTATCTACTAAGCACAAAACATTCATCTCCATAAGCACACAGTTATACGTTTCGATATGAGGAATGCTGAGGAGAGCCAAGATTACAGACGTTGATTGATCAGCCGCACAAGGGATCACTTAGGTCCTACTTTATCAAAAACGTATTAAATTTTGTAGACAATAGTGATCGACAATTGGATTTGACTGAAAAAGTAAAGCATCGATAAGCATTCAATAGTATCAAAAGTAATGTATCATGCAACATAGTCAAATAAAAGCCAGTCGAACATGCTGGACAACCTAAAAAAATAAATAGTAGCAAAAAGTCTAATCAAGAAAGCAATTAAACAGCAAGTTGGTGTCGATCACTCATTGTCTCCAAAGGCATCTACAGTTATTGTATCACCCAAGAGGTCATCCTTCTCCATGTCAAAGCCTGCTCCGGGCAGGTCGGTGTGGTGTGATTCACCTTGAGGAGCCTTCCCCTTTTTGTCTTTTAGCATACGTTGATATAGCTCCACTAGATATTTTGGAGTACGACACGCGCGAGACCAATGGTCGTCACATCCACACTTGTGACAGAGTTACTTATTCTGTGCACGTGAGCTCGATGGTTGATCTTGAGGTGCATTCTTTTCAGTTGCACTATGTTGTGCATTGTTACGACCTCGACCTCGTCCCCTACCACGGCCTCGACTTCGGGTCGATCCGTGGCCCCCACTCGCCTTATTTCCCTTTCCACGTTTACGGCCTCTAGAGTTCTTTCGAGTAGCATGTGCTTCAGGCACAGCTTGTAAGCCAACCGATCTAGTATTGTGATTTTTCATCAACAATTGGTTGTGCTTTTCTGCGACTAGAAGTGCAGAAATGAGCTCGGAGTGAGTTTGATACTCTTTGGTCCTGTACTACTACTGGAGTACAAGATTGCTCGCGTGGAAAGTAGAAAGAGTTTTTTCAATTAACTGTTCATCAGTTATTATTTCTTTGCACAGCCTAAGCTGAGAAATAATCACAAAGCAGACATGTGGAGCTCCGAGAGTACAGGTCGCATGGCCAACCCCTGTCGGCCTATCGACCCCCTGAGTAGGGCACCAGAAGTAGACCAGAGGAGACCAAACAGAGTACCAGAAATAGACCAAGGGAGACCGAGTAGAGTACCAGAGGTAGATCAGAGAAGGCAGCATACAGTCCGAGAGAGACAACGTTGGCCGACGGCGAAGAGGCTCGGCCCTGAAGGTGTACTTAAGGCCAGTATGATTTCAGCGAGGTCACACCCGAGTGACCGGGTATCCAGCTCCCGTCGCCCAGAGCGAAAGAAATGGCTGCCCCGTCCAGGTGTAGAGTCTTCGGATGAATTCTTACTATCAATGAAGAAGGCCATCGAAGACCTTCAGGCCAAAGTCTCGTTACACCCGGAAGGCAGCTCAACAGTACAGATCCCTATTTTACCCTTATCAGCAGCAATACTTACGACACATGTTCAGCCGAAGATTTAGTTCCTGACTTCTATTCTGTATGAAGGAACTTCAGACCCGAAAGTGCATGTGTCCAAGTTTATGGATTACATGATTTCTATGGGAGTGTCTGATGCGACCCAGTGCAGAAACTTTCCTCTCACACTTGGGGATCATGCACACCGTTGGTTTACTGCGATGCCCCCTGCATCGATAACTTCTTTTATGCAGTTAAGTTGATAATTTTTACTACATTTTTCTGGAGCAGCGTCCTGTTTTACCCAGAAGCATCGACTGGCGAATCTTATCCAGGAACCAGAGGAATCTGACCAACAATTCCTCGAACAGTTCGACAAGATCTTGATAGAAGGAGAGCCAAGCAGCGAGGATACCAAGGTGATTACCGCGATGGCGGGTTTGAAGAAAGGTTCAGATCTGTGGAAAGAAATGCAGCTTGCGTGTCCGAAGACTTATGCCGAGTTTCGGAACAAAGCCAGGATTTATGTGGCCATGCAAGAAGCGTTGAGAAAGTCTATGGGAGAAGGTAAGGAAGCACCGAAAGTGACATTCAAGAAAAGCGGGGGAAGGTACCGCACCCCCAGAAATTTGAAATCTTTCGAGGGAGCCAAATTGGCAGAAAGACTTAACCAGGTCCTAACCGTGTCCATTGACAATGTCTTCAACGCGGTCAGGAGAAATGGAGCACTACCGCTCGCAAGAAAGCTCAAGGTAGATCTAAAGAGGACGAATCCGAATAAATATTGTGCCTATCATCAGGCGACGGTACATTTCACGAGTGAATGTCAGGATCTATTGAGGCAATTGTGTAGGTTTTATGAGGAAGGAAAGTTGTCAGAATTTGTGAAGAGACCACCAGGAAAAAGACTACGTGTGCCCGATCAGAGGGCGAATGAAGAGAACAGCAAGAACGAGAATGAGAACGAAGAAGGTGCCGATCCGAGGCACCGGCGAGAGCAGCAAGCCCTACTCCCCCCGCTAGGACCAGTGCGGGATGTTTTTATTTTGGAACCTGAGGTTGGCCGAGCCGGCTGCTGTACAGATGGAAGGTCACCTCCATTGAAGAGGCAAAAAGAAGCCGAGTTGCGCGCTATCGACCAGATAAAGGAAACCGATGTAGGACCCTCTACCAGGCCTACCGCTGAACTGACGTTTTCACAAAAGGACCTGGAAGGGATCATAACCCCACATAATGATTCCTTGGTCATAAGCGCGAACATCATGAGTGCACGAGTTCACAGATTACTGGTCGACGCTGGAGTGTATACGAACATTCTGTTCAAGAGTACTCTAGACCAGATAGGGGACTACGAATCCTATATCAAGAATTGTAATCACAGAATCATAGGATTCGGGGATGTAGTTACTATTCCCCTAGGCACGATCCATTTATCTGTTGAACTTGTATCGGCCGACGATCGCAATAGGAGGCTGACGTGGCAAGTAGACTTTCTCGTTGTAGACCAGCCATCCTCCTATAAAGGGTTCCTCGGTTGACCTTTTTTACATGAATTTAAAGCAGCCTGTTCGACTTACTACTACTGTATCAAATTCCCGACACCAAATGGAGCTGGCATAATAAAGGGCGATCAAAAGAAAGCCCGTGAATGTTTACTTCAGAATGCGCCATCGGTCACATATGTACACACGGTTGAAAGTCCTCCCCATGTGCTGAACTGGAACCTGAGACATTGAGTGCTTCTCAAGTGGAAGCGGAACCAATGGAGGTTGATAACCCAGTTCACGTACTAGAGAGTGCACCCAATCCTGCTGTACAAGTCCTAGGGGAATCAGAGCCCGAGAGGTATCTCAGAGGTGAACGCCCAGATGAATGCCTACTCAGCCAAGATTTCGAACCTAGGCTCAATTGTGAACCGATGGAGATTGAAGACGAATTGAACGTGGATGGACCTATTCTAGATCAAAGGTGGAAAGAAAAGCAAAAGCGCGCCACACCGATGGAAGAGTTAACATCTATCCAGGCTTATCCAGACAATGAAGATCTAGAACTCTTCATCGGATCTGAACTGCCTGAACCATTCAGAACAAGAATGATTACTTTCTTGAAGAATAATCTGGACGTTTTTGCTTGGTCTTATTTAGATATGACAAGCATTCCAACTGAGCACGCTTGTCATCGACTCAATATTGATCCGGCATGTAGGCCGATTCGCCAAAAGACACGAAAGTTTGGGCCTGATAAGTATGAAGCACTGACAACTGAGGTCAAGAAGTTGCTGGACAATAGGTTGATACACGAAGCCTTGTGCCCACAATGGGTTGTGAACCCAGTCCTTGTTTGTAAACCAAATGGCACATGGAGACTCTGTATCGACTTTACCGATCTGAATGATGCATGTCAGAAGGATAACTTTCCACTCCCCCATATTGATCATCTGGTCGATAACACTGCAGGGCACGAACTCATGACCTTCATAGATGCCTTTGCAGGATATCATCAGATTGCACTACATCCTGACGATCAGGAGCATACCGCATTCTATACTAACAAGAATCTTTACTGTTGGGATAGGATGCCATTTGACTTGATCAACGCTGGAGCCACCTATCAGAGATTGGTGAACAAGATGTTTGACGAACATATCGGCCACTCAATTGAAGTCTACATGGACGATATCATCGTAAAAAGTTTGCACAAGGAAGACCATCTTGAACACCTCTCTCAAATGTTCCAGATACTCCGCACCTACAACATGAAACTTAACCCGAAGAAGAGCAGTTTTGGAATTCATTCGGGAAAGTTCCTGGGACATTTGGTCAGTCAGTGCGGAATTGAGGTGAATCCAACCAAAGTCAAAGCCATAATCGATATGAAACCTCCTGATTCGGTTCAAAAAGTTCAACGTCTTACAGGGTGTTTAGCTGCATTGAATCGTTTTATCTCGCGTTCTAGAGATAAATGTCGGCCATTCTTTGAAGCCATGAAGAAGAAGAAGAAGAAGAAGAAGAAGAAGAAGAAGAAGAAGAAGAAGAAGAAGAAGAAGAAGAATAAGAAGAAGGATAATTTCGTGTGGACGAAAGATTGCCAAAGAACGTTCGAAGAAATCAAAGAATATTTGGGCAATACACAGATTTTATCCAAACCAATTCCAGGTGAAAAACTTTTTCTCTACCTCGCTGCATCCGAGGTAGCAATAAGTTCGGTGCTGGTACGCACTGAAGGAAAGTTTCATACCCCGATCTACTACGTCAGTTAAGCTCTACATGAAGCCGAGATCCGGTATTCTCCGACGGAGAAACTTGCGTATGCATTGGTCATGAGCACACGCAAGTTGCGGCCATACTTCTACGATCATCAGGTAGAAGTACTCACGACGTTCCCACTACGGCAAATTCTGCATCGCCCTGATATTGCGGGAAGATTACTAAAATGGTCACTGAAAATCAGCCAATTTAGCATCACGTACGCAACGAGAACGGCGATCTAGGGACAAGCTCTGGCCGACTTCATTGTAGAGCTAACTTATCCATCTGAACTGACAAGGGACCTTGAACATCTGTGGCACCTGTATGTAGATGGTTCGTCTACCAATTTGGCATCGGGGGCAGGAGTGGTTTTAATAAGCCCTGATCGACAGGTGTTCACATCGGTAATAAGATTTGTTTTCCTGGCAACCAACAATGAAGCTGAGTACGAGGCACTGATAGCCGGACTCAGGCTTGCATTAGCAATTGGGATTAAGAGAGTACAAATTTTCGGCGACTCACAACTCATAGTTTCTCAAGTCCGAGGAGAATTTGAAGCCAAAGATGAACACATGATTTTGTACCAAAAGATAGTGGCTCATCTGATATCAATGTTTCAACAAGCATACATCGAACAGATACCTCGACTTGAGAACACACAAGCCGATGCCTTAGCCCGATTAGCATCCAGCCAGGGGGCAACAGAGATAACAGAAGTTGTCATCACTCGCCTCGATAATCCTTCAACCTTTGATTATCTGATAAATCAAACGTTGAATGGGGGGCAGGAGATGGACGAGGAAGATGACGATTGGAGGACAGGTTTGAGAAAGTATCTGACCACGGGAGAACGGCCCGAAGATCCTTGGGCGGCAGTTCGATTGGTCAAGCAAGCAGCTCATTACTTAATGATCGACAACCAATTGTACAAGAGAGGATTTTCATCACCCCTACTCAAATGCGTTTCACGGAAGTAGGGATGGGAAATTCTCGACGAAATCCACGAGGGAATATGTGGAAGTCATGTTGCAAGACGAGCACTGGAGCATAGAACTATGAGGCAAGGGTATTACTGGCCTACCCTAAAAGAAGATGCTATCTCGTTTGCGAAAAAGTATCGCAAATGCCAAGTGTTTGCTCCTAACATTCATGTTCCTCCACAAGAGATGAAAGCAGTCTATGGCCCTTGGCTATTCGCCAAGTGGGGTATCGACATCATTAGACCATTCCCACCTGGGAAAGGAAGTGTGAGGTTCACAGTGGTTGCCGTGGATTACTTCACCAAATGGGCCGAAGCCGAATCGCTGGTGATAGTCACTCAGGAGAAAATGATCAATTTTATCTGGAAGAATTTGATCTGCAGATTCGGCATACCTCGATCAATTGTAACCGACAATGGGCCACAATTTGACGGAAAGAAAGTCTGAGAGTTCTGTAATACTTGGGGAATTAAGAAGTATTACTCGACCCCGTATCACCCACAGTCCAATGGTCAGGTCGAAGCTATCAACAAAATTATTAAGCGGACGTTGAAACTTCGTCTGACAGAAAAGAAAGGAAGTTGGTCGAAGGAACTCCCGGAGGTATAGTGGTCATACCGTACGTCATTCAGAACTAGTAAGGGCGAAACTCCATTCGCAATGGCGTACGGTGTTGAAGCAATAGTACCAGTGGAACTACAAAATCCAACGTGGCGGGTTTGTATGTATGATGAAAAAGGGAATGATGAAGCCGTCGCGATCGAAAAAGATTTCCTCGAAGAAAAATGGACGACAGCAGAAGTACGTAATGCTGCATACAAACAGTACGCTACCCGGTATTACAATTCACGAGTCAAAGCCAGAAGTTTCCAAGAAGGAGATCTAGTACTGCGAAAAATCTTATCCACTCCATCGGGAACTTTTGGACCAGGTTGGGAAGGACCATTTCGTGTTTCGCGAAGTTGGTCGAATGGGACTTGTGAGTTGGAAGATCTAGACGGGGTACCATCTTCATACACATGGAATGCTGCTCATCTTAAGAAGTTCTATCAATAAAGGATGTACGATGTACATTTTGTTTCAGAACAGATAATGAATATTATAGATGGTCTTTTTTAAAAGGTCACAGTCTAATTGAAATCGCCTAACTTTTACGTGGCTACAGAGGGCTAATGCGCTCCGGGTGGAGCCACAGCTCTGCTTGTCGAGCACGCTCCTCGTGCAGTGACAAAATGGTATTGTACAAATACCGGTACGTCCTGCACCAGTTAGAGCACAAGCATGCCAACGCTCTTCTTAGGTTGAAAGGTTACGACGTTAAAACGCCTAATAACTCCCGAATAAGAACCGAGCGTGAAGCCCCGAAAGATCATATACAAGGGACCTGAGTGTGCATCAGAGATGCTTCTTCAGAGGACGTTATATACGCTCCGGAGGATAGCAGAGTGGATGCACCCGGTAATACCGGGACAACGCTTCATGCCCGCCAAAGGGACGCGGATGAAGTGAACGCTTCTTGATGGCCCATTTCCGAGAGAGTGTCTTATTCGTTACAGCTGAAAAAGCTATTCGTACACGCCCAGAAAGAGGCAAAACGAAGTGAATTAAAGACCCACAGATGCGAAAGGCGATATATAACGATTAGACATAAATAACATTTCATTAGAGTTCACTAAAAACAAAACGAGTGCATCAGAAATAGCATCCTTGATTGAAGAAAAGGGAGTACAACAGTAAGTGAAGAGTTCAAATAACATTCTGAGTTGGAAAGACAAAAGATGAAAGTGCAACAAAAAGCAGGAAAGCAAAAGGCAAAACTGATGTCTAAAAACAGAGAAGACATCAGGCCAACACAATAACAACCCTAATCAGTAGCGGGGGCAGTGGTGCCAGCAACATCAGACGGCGGGACCTCGGGAGCCGTTGTGTCATCGCCAGGAGGAGTCTGCATGTAGGACAGTGCAATCTCATTCTCTCTCTCTTGACGACCTTCTTCAGGAGAGGCCTCGGCGGCATCAGCGGTTCCCGGAGCAATGAAAGAAGTCTCGGCAACCACAGTAATTTGCGAAGCATTAGGAGCAGATTGTGATCGCAATCGGGGCTGGGTGATGGAGTATCCCTCTCCAAGAAATCCCAAGTCAAGTCAGGACTCCACTAAATCAGCCAGGGGAAGAGCCTGCGACTTGACTGGCAGATTAGCTCGAAGGAAGTCTGATAATTTCTTCATCATCATCTTAGATATCTCCGACCCTTCTTTCTCAACTGCCCGGATCGCCCGAATACTCTCGGCGTATGAACAGATATATCCGAAGTTAGCTGCATCACGCACCTGCTCCAGTAGGTCCTCCTCGGTGTACAAACACTCCACAGTATTCTCGAGTGCAGCTTTCTCTTTCTCCAGTTCCGGGACTCGGTCCAGGGAGTCATTGTACTTTTGATGCTCGTCAGCTCTCTCAGCTTTGAGCTGTGATCGCGGCATAGCTGGAAAACACCCCGCACATGAGCAGGTTGTCACTCAGGGTTTGCTAATGGATTACGCGATCTAAAGTTTTGCTCCAAGACTGGACAACGAGTTCGGTGGCCCTTTGGACTTCCGTGTCAGGAATGTCCCCCATGTGCCTCGGCACCCTTGAGCAAGCAGTCTGATGAAGTATATCATAGCGGAAAGGATGATCGCCTAGATGATAGCTGAAAATAATAACAACTATATAAGCGAGGGAGTAATACAAATACGAGATGATCAGAAATAGCGAAAACTCACGATTCCCGAGCCTCCAGTTCCCATCCAAGGTAGAAGTCATCTCGGCGAAAGCCTGGCTCGCGAGGGGAAGGCAGAAGCGGGTCGCGAGGATCCCCAGATTGAGGGTCGGAGAGTGGGCAATTGAATCGTGTAGTCGCAGCAGCCTTGCTCTTCTTCTTTTGCCGATTGGCATCCTCTTCGTCGCCAGTAGAGGTGCCGCCACCCTTCCTTGGCTGCTTTGACTTCTTAGGTGGGCTCAACCGAGCTGGCGGATCGGCGGCGGGAGCAGAAAGAGGTGGCACGGCCGTTCGTTGCACCGGAGGCTTGATGCCTCTCTTCTTCCGCAACTGAATTAAGGCAGCTGGGGGATCCATCGTGCGCTTGTTCAATCCGGATTTGAGATCTCGCACTCGTCAGTAAAAAGTGTAGAACTCCGGAGGAATTGCTACTGTAACACCTTGATCTGCCGCAAGAACTTGTTATTAAGAGATGAGCAAAATCGAAGAGGTGATAATAATCAAATAATATCAACCTTCTGGAGGTGGAGCTTGAGCCGCAAGATGATGTGGGCTAGTGATCAAGCCGGCCGCACGTCTATAATGATTGCTCGACAAATATTTCACTGTCCGAAACTGCTCGCGTCGGTAGGAGGCATTGGAAAGCGCATAGATAAATAGCTCTGAAATTCCTTTTTGTCCCCACTTCGGAAGCCTCGGACCTGCAAAGAAATAAAGTTTACATTAGTGAATTCCGGAACAAAATATACACGGAGAACAATACTTACGTCTCAGTTCCCCGTATTCTTCTGGGGACCTGTTTCTCTCTCTATCGCCGGTATAAGACGTGGAGGCGCGCTAATCCCCACTGATGAAAAAGAACTGATTTTTCCATCGTTTTATTTTGTTCGGAAGCAACTCCACGACCTTCATCCCCGCTCGGGCTTTTATGTAGTAATAGCCATACCCTTTCTCTTTGCATACCGAGATCATCATGGCATAATGAATCTCGGGGGCCGTCAATCGATTGGGATATCCCTCCAATCCCATCACCGTCAGAAAACCTAGCAGATTATTCCATCCGTTTGGTGTAATTTGGGTGATCGCTAGATTAGTATCCATCAAGAATTGACCGATGACCGGGTGCAGTGGAAGTGGAAGTCCGGCTTCAAGAATATCGATGTTTACTGCAGTACAACCCGGAGGTGGCCGATCGGCACGCTCACGATCACGTGAACATACAAATGAATATCAAGCGGGATCTTATACTCATCCCGAAGAGTAGTCAAGTCATCCTCTGTCAACAGGCTTTGATGCTTAGTGGCATTATACCTTATCTTAACATACAGAACAGGAGAGATCTGACGCCGAATAAATTGATCCCGATACCGGTCCAGATATACTACCCAATTCATCTCCTGTGCAACTCCTTCGGGGATGGTCTGTTCAAGTAATTGCTCAGGAGGTTGATAAATGCGGGTTAAATCATCCCATATATCCTGTTGACTCAGCCCGGGATCTCGTTAAAAATCTTCTTCGAGTTCAGAGCCGGCATCATCCTCGTCATGGTCAACTTCTTCTGGAGCCTCGCCAGACTGTTCCCGAGCCTCTAAAATCTCACGAACAGCTTCAGTATCTGGAGATTCAGAACTGATCCCTAAAGCATCATGAATAACTGAGTGAACGTCCGGATCAGTTTCCTCTTCAGTGTCTTCGTCTGCTAATAGCAACCTTCTCCTAGCAGGCGGAGGAGAAACCAGTTGTCCGCGTCGAGCAATCTACTCATGACGAGCCACTCGCAAATCTCTATATGAGGGCTGGGGGCGACCAGGTCCACCTATTCGCCCGGAGCGAGCAGCTCCTCTACTGTTAGGGGGAACATCTATTTGTTTTGTCCGGCGAGCAGCTCCACCTGCTCGCCCAGATGGGCGAACAGCACCTTCAATAACTTGGCGAGCAGCTCCTTCAGAAGACAGGCGACCAGCTACACCTGCTCGCCTAGACAGGCGAGCAGCTCCTTGTGTATCCAGACAAGCAGCTCCTTGTGTATCCAGACGAGCAGCTCCTTGTGCATCCAGAGGAGCAGCTGCACCTGCTCGCCCAGATTGGCGAGCAGCTCCTTGAGCTCCCAATTATGGGCGAGCAGCTCCTTGATCTCCAACATCCTGGCGAGCAGCTCATTCATCTTCAAGCTCAGCTGCTCGCCTTATTTCTTGAACGACTCGGTCGCATTCCCGGGACTTTGCACCGATCACCAAACTCCCCGTACCCCTGTTTCGTGCCAAGTTTGAGTAATCCCAGAGATCATGGAGGGGAGATTCCACCATCGGCTGCTTTTCCGGGTTACGCGGCAACGAGCCACCAGAGGGCGATGACTAGAGATGTTAAATCGGGCCGGGCTAAATAGGCTGACCCATTTAGCCCTAAAAAATATAGGGTTACGGTCAAGCTTTAGTAGGTCCATTTAAACCTGGGCTTTTTTGACCCGGACCTATTAGCCCGCGGGCTAAACGGGCCGACCCGCCGGTTAACCTGGTTGGCCCGCTAGCCCACCTAAATATTTTTTTAAATTAAATATATATTATTAATGTTATTGTTACTGCAATGGCCAATGTGTACTGGGGCCTGTAGGCCCATTGAAAATTTTAAAACTAAAATTTAAAACCCATTGAAAAATTAAAAACCCAATTAAAAGTTATAAAAGATCATATCACAAACACATACATGTTAATGTTATTAATGAAGTACTGGACGTGTTTTTTTAATGAATTTATGAACAATATTTAGATTAATTAGCATTTTATTGCCACAATTCTAAATTTTATGTTGAAATTTTAATTTTAAAATTTTTGTAGATGAAACCCGTTTAAGACCCGTTTAGCCCGAGGCCCGTTAGGGTTAGGGTTAGGTCTCAACTATTAGAGGCCCGTTTAGAGTGAACCGGATAAGGCCCTGACCCGTTTAGCCCGAAGCCCATTAGGGCTGGCCCTATAGGGTTAGGGCTAGCCCGTTTAACATCTCTAGCGACGGCGACGCCATTAATTCCGGCGAAAAAGCTCGAAAGTCAGGGAAAAACCAAACACCTAATCGAACACAGGAATTCAACGACACCAAGTCCTAAACCCACGACTAACTAAACCTAGAAATCTAATTCTGATGAAGAACCGCTTGACGCTCGACAGTTTCCGGTAATAGGCACGAGTCGATTTTTGGTCAAGAGCGATTGGAGAATGAAGAAAAATAAAAAAGAACAGGAAGATACACACGTATATACTACCATTTTACTGAGCACCAGAGACGATGAACATGAATGAAAATCTTGAAGGTGAAGATTGCCAGAACTCGTCGGAGACTTGAGAAGAACGAAAGAATTGAAGAGGATTTTGGTTTGGATAATTATAAGGAAAACAGAGGCCCTTATTTGCAATTATTCTGGGGCCAAATCACAAACTTCTAAAAATAAGGAAAGTGGCGCGCAAAATGAGAAGATGATGTTACGTAGTCCGTGCCTAGAATCTCGCCAAAACATGCGAGCAGCTCACCTGATCGCCTAGTGAGCTGCTCGCCCCATGCTCGCCTACATCAATCCAAGCTGCTGGTTACCTATTCCGAGCCATCTAATCAAACACTAACCATATTTTCAGTGTTTTACATCATTTGGACACGGATATGTGAGGGTACAACTTGGTATCTCTTTTTTCCTACGACCGGTTTATCCACAAGGGTGGTTTACGGCTAGGTTTTTAACGAGGCCACGGGGGTCTTTCATTATATCCACACTCCAAATGTTTGCAGGTTACAAAGAATTCTTGATTACTTCCACACCACGAGGAAATTTCACAGATAACCCAGATAGCTCGATAATTGTTTTTCTCCTGAAGATTCAAACAAACATCAAGCTAGGGGGCAACTGTTGATGAAATAATCTAATCCAGATGATTAAGGAAGTAATCTGCGGAATAACGGCTGACGTGTCCCAAAACAACTAATCAAACATGATGAAAATGGGTAAAACCGAAGAAGATCAATACAAAAGAAGAAGAATCATTGACCAAATAAGAAATGGCCGAGCAGTAGTACTAGAGAGGAAAGGGCGAGCAGCTCACCTGCTCGCCCAACCACTTGACCAGCTCACCTGCTCGCCTATTTGCTCATAATGGGCGAGCAGGTCTTGCAATTCTTGTAATGGGCGAGAAGCTCACCTGCTTGCCCAACAAGCTGGTCGCCGGACATAAAGAGCTGCTCGCCTGTTTTGAAGATGATCACCAAGACCTTGTTTTCATTATTTTTAGCCAATTTTCCTTTGTAATTATCTTGTTTAAACGGTTAGGGACACTTGTAAGCTTCTCAAGAAGCGTGGCAAAGTGAATGCCACCACTTGCTTGTAGAAATGCCTATACATAGGCCCCCATTTTCATATTAATGCAAGTTTTCTTAGCCTCAGCGAAGCCCTGCCAAAATCTTTCCATAATTTAACACTTTACAGTTCCATTAAACTGATTTTGATCGATTGTTAGTGAAATCGCACTCGAAAGCCACATAAACGCTTCCTTTACGGAGATTTCATTAACAACTAAGAGTTGAAAAAAAAATTCAAACTACAAATAGTTGCATAAAATAAAAAAAATACAAATATAATTTTGAGAGTTTAAAAAATAATTAGTATGATTTGGATCCACGGTAGAAATTAAGAGATAAAATAATAAAAATAGAGAAAAACTGGAGAATATCAAATTATATTTCAAAGTATGTCAATAATGGTGTCTATTTATAGAGAATTGAAAAATATGAATTTTGATTTATTTTTTACTTTTTTAAAAATATATATTATATATAATATTTACAAAATATATTTTACATATATAAAATTTAAATAACCAATCACATGATGACATGTGTCATCATGTGATTGGATAACCTAAACATTTGTTTTGGTTGGGCAGGCGGACCTGAGCGATGGGGGTTGCAACTTGCAACTGATTTTTTTTTAAAATTACCTCAACCTGATGCATTTTCTACCGATGGAGGTAGTCTTATATTGTTGAAACAGTTTATACTAAAAGTGAATGTTAAATATTACACTGAAAAGTTGCAGGCTGATATACTGAAAAATTTACATTAAACTCGATAGCAGTGCAAATTTTTCAGTATATTAACCCACAACTTTTCAATATATCAACTCACAATTCTTCAGTATAAACAACTTCAACTATTAAGTGAGTGCACCGTACACCAATTACATATGAGACTTTCTCTTAATAAAATAAACTGTTTAATAATTTATAAAATCTTAAAATATACTCTTTACAATTTATAAGTTAATTAAAAAAAATTTAACATTTCAATTTATTTTTCTTACCCCTTCTCACCCAATTTCGAACACCTTCATCGATCCCGCGTCCATTTTCACTCAACTTCAGGTAAATTTATTATAATATTAATATTTTTGAAAATGTTTTATTAGTTATGTTAGGAGATTTTGTGTTATGATGCTAAAACATACCCTTTATATGATCATTTCAAGTATAATATGGCAGGGATTTTGAGGACTAAACTTGCTGCCATGCATGTCTTAGAGGCTGACAAGATCTATTTAATGATGTTGAATGATGATTTGACTGTCAATGTGGGCAGTTAGAATTAGTTTATTGATTGGGATGAATATGCATGTGAAATATTACTTTTATACAGGAAGCCAAAAATAAAATTCTCTTCTAGAAATCCTGGCAGCAAGTTATGTTGTGGCCATTTCAGAAAGTAATAGTTCATACATTCTTCTAGTTAAAATGCTTCTGCCACATGTTTCTCAAGGAACTTCCAGATGCTTGTTTAGAATGTTGAGAGTGATGCTGCCACATTTTCCTCAAACCTAAGCTAATATATATATATATATATAAAAGATAATCCATTCATTTTTTTAATCATTTCTAACATTACAGTTGCATTAACAGTCGGTAAATCCATTGTTTATCAATAAGAAACTTGGTACCTATCAAGATTCCAATTAGCACAGACAACTTCAAAAGATCAATCAAGTTGAATGGTAATTGGAACAAAAATAAAATCATTGGATGCAAAATAAGCTAAAACCAGTACTCGAGGGATGCTGAAGCAAAGCCCTCTTCAACAAAAAGAACATTGTGTTTTTCCGTAGTTTAATATTTTTTAGCTAGAAAGTGAAACTTAATGTTGGGAAATGACTTGTAAATATTTTGATAAATCCCAAAGACTCCCCTAATGTTTTAATGTACCTCTAAGACTTAGAAATAATAGCTCTAAGTGTCAGGAGGCTATGATAAAAACTTAGAATATAAATTTAAATGTAACAGGCTGCATATGTAAGAACTGGTCTGTTGTTCCAAAGACTAGCCTGATGAACCTTAGACTTGCCTGATGTCAAATTAGCTGATACACCCACCTTCTGGAGATGCACCCCAGAAGACTAAGTCCAAGCAGCCTGAAGGACTCTCCTGAAGACAAGTACCCTGATGCATTAAATGTCTTCAACATTTAATAAGGAAGCAGCCAACACATAAATGAAGTCTTTTATACAGCTAAGAGAATGTTCCAAGTCACCTGATGAAAAGACAGAGGACTTCAATACAACCGTTAGACTGGACTGAGGAACAATTAAGACAGGCCAATGACGTGCTGCCACCTATGTACGGATCTAACACAAAGCCTGTCCTGTCAGTACCAAGATCAGAAGCAACCAACAACCAAGGATGACACAGTTTTCAAAAGCGGCTGCATTAACTCTAAGCAGGCATTTAATGAGTTATCAACCATTAATTCTTAAGAGTTGACCATCCAAAATCTGAAGAAGATTTCTTGAACGTTGGACTGCTACATTTTCACAGATTTGACCATCCAAAATCTGAAGAAAATCTTGAAGAACGTTAGTACATCAAAATAGCTTAAATTTGAAACTATCTCTCCAACTGATAGTCTTTCAAATTTAAGTCTATAAATACAAGAGTTGAAAAAGAAGCTAAGTACGGGAAACTACCAAGCTCTACTGAAAAACTGAAAGGTTCAAGCACTCGAAAATCACTATAGTTTCCCAAGTACTCACACTTGCTTAGAATTCATTCTTGTAATAAGGCTTACACTGTAATATCTTAGAAGCCTCTTGAGATAACCCAATCTAGATAGTGCTCATCATTGTATGAGTTATCTCAACCTTAGTTGGAAAATCTAAACTCCTTAAACCAAGCAAGGTTCAAGATTGTGAGTGGTAAGAAAGTAAGCTGAGGAGTGTCTCAGTCTGAAATCTGAGAGGACTAGGACTCAGTAAAAATCCTAGAGATCAAGAAGAGCTACTCTTGATCAGTGCACCTTGGCACTCTAAAACAAGGAATTCCTGTGGTTAAGGAATTCTCCTGTTAAATCAGGAAAAGTGGATATAGGAGAGTTTAACTCCGAACCACTATAAATCCCTGTGTCTCCTGTGCCTTTGTGTGAGTTAATTACTTCAAGTGTTTTCTCAAAATAATCTGCTGCACAACTCAAACTTATCAAAACCTCAGGCTACTTGTCAGGCGACCTTCAAGTCCACTGGTATTTTATAAGTGGCCTGTGATCTTAAGATAAGTCCACTGTAAACTGTTTTTTTTTTAAAAACTGTACTAACAGGTGTATTCCCCCCCATACACCTGTCTTTATTTATTTGGGACCAACAAGTGGTATCAGAGCAGGGGTTCTAAGAACCACTGCCTTGATTCATCATTAGTGGTCATTTGAACTGATTTGACTGTTCTTTCTTGAAGTATTCTTGATAAATATGTCTACACAAGCAGAATGATCAATCAACACAGGGAACACCACCACATGAGCAGCCCACACCAGTATTGTTGGAAGCTCAGACTCCAACATAAGAACCAATCCTCTCAATCATCTTGCACATCACAAGCTACCTTAGTTCTCAGTAGAAGGATATGATTTCTGGAAAATAAGGATGAGGGCTCACCTAGCCTGTGTGCATGATGAAATGCTAAGGGTAATCACAAAAGACCCCTTTGTATTTATGACTGCTAATCCCAGGATCACACAAGCTCAGATTAATGATCCTACAGAAGAGTGGCCTAAGGATGAAGACAACTTCACTGCTGATGAGAGGAAGAGACATAATCTCAACTTTGTAGCTATGAATATAATGTACACAACAATCCTTGACTCTGTCATGGGAAGGGTTGTCCATTGTACAACTGCAAAAGAGATATGGGACACTCTTGCTCTCATGTGTGAAGGAACTGACAAAATAAAAGAAAATAAATTTCCAGTGGCTGTTCAAAAGTATGAACAATTCTCAATGGAATCAAATGAGACCATTGATCACCTTGATGGCAGATTCACTGACATTATGAATGAGATAAATTCCCTTGGTAAGGTTTACACCAAGAGGGAGGTTGCTCTCAAAATTCTCAGGGGACTCTCACCTAGGTGGGATCTCTACTCAGTGATGATGCAGAACACCAAAGATCTATCTAACATGTCAATGCAGCAAGTGTTCTCAGAACTTAAGGCCTATGAGTTTGATCTCAATAGGAAAAGAGCTACAGAAGAGCCTTCCTCTTCTGAGAAAGGAGTAGCCTTCAAGGCAAACAATTCTGATGCTGAACCAGCCATGATCAAGAAGGCTATCAAGCCCTGCAAATCTCAAAGTAGGACTGAAATGAAAGAAGAAATGAGCCTTCTAGCCAGAAGGTTTGAGAAGCTGAATTCAAGATTTGGTAAATACAAGAGGTACTACCAGGATAGCAAGGAAAGAAAGTCCAGGTCCACTCCAAGGGATGAGAAGGAACCTGAAAAGGAATACGAGAAAAATAACAAGGGTGAGGAATCCACCTCAAAATCTGAATCCAGAAGGAAAGACAAAGAAGAAGGTGAAGAAGATGAGAAGAGGTGCTACCAGTGCAATAAGACAGGCCACTTCCAGTATGACTGTCCTCAGCTGAGCTCCAAGGAAAGAAAGAAGAGGCAAGCCAAGAGAGACAGACGACTGGAAAGAAGGGCAATGGTGGCAGAAGATGAGGAGGCTGCAAGCTCATCTGAGGAAATGTTCACTGATAGCAGTGATGATGACCTATGCCTCATGGCCAATGATGAACCTGAGGTACAATCCCATCTTTGTCAATATATAGCACACTCACCTGAGCCTAGCTCAGAGTCAGCAGGGGAACTCAACCTTCAGTTCTCATTAGAACAATTGATGGTTGACTTCTCCAGGCTGCAAGAGGCATACCTCATTCTTGAGGAATAAAACAGGATGCTAGCAAATGAAAACACCAGGCTAGCTGAATCTGAAATAGAGGCAGACCTTGCCTCAGCCTCCCAAACCATTGCCCTAACCATTGAAGTGGAAACACTCAAAGGTCAGGTTAGTGCACAGGACGAGCTGATCAGGGGACTGACCAATGATCGAATCAGGCTAGCTAGTGAAAACAATGAACTAGCTATCCAAATCAAAACCCTCATCAGCAATGTAAACTTGTTGAAGGAGTCTGAGGATCATCTGCTAAGAAAGCTGGAATCTCTCAATAAACCCTCTCTTGCTATAGAGAAGATTCTGAGTTTACAAAATAGCTCAGACAGCAAACATGGGATAGGATTCTTCCCATGCACATCCTCAGAAGGTCAACTCAATACTGCACCCACAAGCAGTAATGAGAGAGTGTTTGTAAGGTCCTCTGAGAATCCTAGAAGGACCCTTGATAAGGGCAAAAATCTTGCTGAACCCTTTGTGAAGGTGATAGTGCCAAGTAGGTCCACTGAAAAGACTTGAACAACCTATACACCTCCCAAAATAAACTCCATGAAAAATACATTTTCTAAAAACAAATGGAGTAAGGTTCAGTACACTTATCCCCAACCTAGATCAGCCTCAAGGAGACAATATAGGCAATGGAAAAACTGGCCTGAATCTTCTGTCAGGGGAGTTGACAGAAGGGCTCATTTCTGGAAACCACTCTCATATATGCCCTATGAGAGGAAGTATATCCCCCTTTATCAACAGCACACAAGGCCAGCTGCACCAAAGCCCTTTAGGAACAGGTGGTATAACAAACCACCTATCCCAAAAAGAACTAACACTTATAGGCAGTCAACTCCCAGGGCAGTTAGGGAGTCTACTGTCTATGTAGATGTCTATGGGAGAAAAATCAGCCAGTCCAAGGCAACAAGGACTGTTAAGCAGATTTTGGTCCCTAAAGGCACAGCTAACCAACTAGGACCCAACACAAGATGGGTACCTAAGAACTGATTTTTATGCAGGTTGAGGATCCTCAAGATGACTGGTACCTAGACAGTGGTTGCTCAAGACATATGACAGGTAACCGAAGTCTTCTGACTAACTACAAGGATAAGAAGGGTCCTCAGGTCACATTTGGGGATAACTCAAAAGGAATCACAGAAGGTTATGGTACCCTGATAATAGGGACAGTCCAGGTAACAAATGTATCATATGTCAGGGGACTATAACATAACCTGCTTTCTATAAGTCAATTCTGTGACAAGGGATATAATGTTGAGTTTTCAAGTAACCTGTGCTGTGTAAGAAATGCTTCAAATACACAGGTACTACTAACAGTGTCTAGGAAAGAAAATGTTTATCTTGCAGATTGGAGATCTTATCCAAAAGAGACATGTCTCATTGCCAAAAGCACAAGTGACCTGACTTGGCTATGGCACTGAAGACTTAATCACCTGAACTTCAAAACATTAAACAAGATATCCAGGCTGAGTCTAGTGGAGGGAATACCAAATGAGGTGTTCAACAAAGATCACATTTGAAAAGCTTGCCAAGAAGGGAAGCAAATCAAAGCCTCATTCAAAATCAAAATAACTCCCTCCACTGACAGGGTACTTCAACTTCTTCATATGGATCTCTTTGGACCTGTTACACCAACCAGCATCAATGGAAGCAAATATACACTGGTGGTGGTGGATGACTTCTCAAGATATACTTGGGTGATATTCATGTCCAGCAAAAAGGATACCCAACTCAGGCTACCTGAGTTACTCAAGAAAATTTCAAATGAGAAGAATCTATCTATTATCAAGATAAGATCTGATAAAGGTACTGAGTTCATAAATTCTATTATCACTAACTTTTGCAATGAGTCAGGCATATCCCATGAAACATCAGCTGCTAGAACTCCCCAATAAAATGGGATAGCTGAAAGAAGAAACAGGACACTAAAGGAGGCTGCCAGAACCATGCTTGCTGATGCACAAATTCCCAAAAGGTTCTGGGTTGAAGCCATACACACAGCCTGTTATACTCAGAATAGATCCATGCTCACTAAAACACAAGGCAAAACCCCCTATGAGCTATGGAATGGTAGGAAACCTCAGGTATCCTACTTTCATGTCTTCGGTTGTAAGTGTTTCATTCACAACAACGGGAAAAAACAACTGAAAACCTTTGATAGCAAAGCTGATGAAGGAATCTTCCTTGGATATTCTCATATCAGTAGAGCTTTCAGGGTATATAACTTGAGAACCCTTGTTGTGGAAGAAACACCCCATGTTATCTTTGATGAATCTACTCTTGAGTCCAGGAAAGATCAGGCCACTAAGGAAATCACTGACAAAATGACTAACCTGACTCTGGACAAATCCACTTATATGAAAGTGGATGCCTACATACCAACATAGGACAACCTTGGACTAAAGGAGTCAGAAGACTGCTCTCAGAGGTCAAACCAGGCTGAGGAAATCCCCACTGATAAAAATGAGCTGAATGACCCAATCACAGCTCCTCAAGTAACTTCTGTCAATGAAGAAGCTGGCCAAGCTGAGACAGATACTGAGCATAACATTCAGGGGGAAGCCAGACTAAACTGTGCTGATAACTTAGAAACAACCCTGAATAATGACTCAGGACTCCTTCCCTCTGTCCTTTCTCCTGAATTAATTAGAATTGCCCAATCTAGTGACTCAATCCCAGAAGGGGAGATATCCACTGAGGATAACCCCACTGAGAGAGGACAATCCAAAAGAAACTGGTTGATTGATCATCCAATCAGTCAGATTCTAGGAGACCCTATTCTAGGAGTCAAGACTAGAAGTTTTCATGGAGAGAATGCTCTCTTTTGTTGCTTTCTTTCAGCACAGGAACCCAAGACTATTGAAGAAACCTTAAAAGATCCAAACTGGATCATTGCCATGGAAGAAGAACTCAACCAGTTCACAAGGAATCAGGTGTGGGAGCTTGTCAAAAGACTAAAGCATGCCAACATCATTGGAACCAAATGGGTTTTCAAGAACAAGAAGGATGAGAATGATGTAATAATCAGAAACAAAGCAAGATTGGTGGCCAAAGGATACTCCCAAGTTGAAGGATTTGATTATGATGAGACCTTTGCACCAGTAGCCAGACTAAAAGCTATCAGGCTATTTCTTGCTTATGCTGCCTACAAGAGATTCAAGGTCTACCAAATGGATGTCAAGAGTGATTTCCTCAATGGGGTTCTAAATGAAGAAGTCTATGTGGAACAACCCCCTGGCTTTGAGGAAGGCAACAAAGTCTACAAGCTCAGAAAAGCTCTATATGGCCTGAAACAAGCCCCAAGAGCATGGTATGACACTTTGTCTCAGTTCCTCTTGGAGCATGGTTTCACCAAGGGAAGTCTTGACAGAACACTCTTCAGAATCACACATGGAGAAGACATCCTCTTGGTCCAAATATATGTGGATGACATCATATTTGGATCACAGAATGAGGATCTCTGCACAAGATTCTCACATCTCATGAAAGGAAAATTTGAGATGTCCATGATGGGAGAAATGTATTTCTTCCTTGGACTGCAAGTCAGGCAGTCCCCTAAAGGAATATTCATTAATCAGGCCAAATACACAAGGGAGCTGATTCAGAAATTTGGTTGCAGCTCAAGCAAGGTAGTCATGGTACCTATGAATACAAACACCAAGCTTGAACCTGATGAAGAAGGAGAAGCTGTGGATCAGACTACTTATAGAGGAATCATTGAATCTCTTCTATATCTCACTGCAAGCAGGCTTGACATCACTTATGCAGTAGGAATTTGTGTAAGATATCAGGCTAGTCCAAAGAAAAGTCACCTGGAAGCCACAAAGAAGATTCTAAGATATCTCAAGGGTACTGTCAACATGGGACTCTGGTACCCCTCTGACGATAACTTTGAATTAACAGGCTACTCTGATGCGGACTATGGAGGATGAAGAATTTATAGGAAGTCAACCACAGGGACTTGTCAATTTCTTGGAAACAAATTGATATCCTGTTTCTTAAAGAAGCAGAGTTCAGTGGCAACAAGCACCACTGAAGCTGAATACATGGCAGCAGGAAGCTGTTGTGCTCAAATCTTATGGATAAGGCAACAACTGACTGATTACAACATTCAGGCCAGTGAAGTACCTATCTTCTGTGATAACAACAGTGTCATTGCAATATCACAGAACCTAGTACTTCACACAAGATGCAAGCATGTGGATATAAGGCATCACTTCATCAGAGACCATGTGGAAAATAAGGATGTATACTGACAAGCAAAAGGCATACATACTCACGAAACCCTTGACTGAAGCAAGGTTTCATGAGCTATCAGTGGAGTTGGGTCTACTTGACCCTGAGTCGGGAAACTAATCAGGATAGCTGACTCAGAGTAAATCCACAGGCTACTGATCAAGGGGGAATAGTCAAGAAACATCAGTGGAACAACTCAACCAAGTCCACTGATGTAGATTAAACATCAGAAGGGTCAACCACCCTGATTCCAACTGGACTGAGTAAAAGTCCACTGATTAATCCACTGAGACAACTTCTGACAGACGGTTACTTTATTGATAACCGTGTCTGCGGCGCAGTTAATGTGATAGTAAGTGTGTAGTAAAATCTCGGGAGATGATTTCGTGCAGTTATCTCTCATGAAAAGTCCTACTTTTAACCGCCATTTCCTTCAATCTAAATCGTTGATTTTAATCCAACCAACTTTCCATATCTGGTAATAATTACAAATTACTTGGGAAGTTAAATCACTTTTCTTCCAAATCATTGCCTCACTCTCAACCGTAGATCAAAATTCTCTTGTTTAATCTCCACCCTTGATTGTCAATATAAATAACCTCCACACTTAGCAGTTTGTTCACACGATTTCACTGCTATCTACCCTTACAAAGTTTTACAATCTCATACTCTTAACCCTACAAACCTTTCCCTAAACACATTCCCACTTTTCAGACACCATGTCTCAAATCTACGTAGATTACAAAGAATTAGCCAACAGCAAAAACTTTTGGTATGAACCAATAGTATGCCTCAATCATCCAAAAGTCCTCTCTGAACCTGACCTATACCACATAAGAAGAGCCCTTGAGATAGTCAGAAATGCTGGGCTATATAGATTTCTTTCCAAGGGGCCAAAAAAATGCTATGACAGACAGGTGCTTGAGTTCTTTGTGGGCATGAAGAAAAGCATCACATCCATCAGATCCTTCATCATGATGGAGAAAAGTGAGAAGAAGGTGGACAAGAAGGGGAGGGAGGTCCTTGAAGCAGTCATGAAGAAGCACAAGTACACATTGAGGCAGGAGGATCTACATGACATCTTTGGGCTGCCAAATGAGGGTTTGGACCCAGCAACCTACAAGCTTGGTGAGGAGGAGAAGTTTTTGGACACAATAACCAGGAAGAAGGAGCAGTATGTTACCACCTTTCACAAGAAGATGTTAAAACCAGAATTTGAGGTTTTAGCAGAGATTGTTGGGAAATGCATCCTAGCAAACCAGGGAAGCATTGAGCAAGATCAAGCTCAGGTTGATGGCAACAATTATTGACACCACTGACAGAGTGAAATTCAACTGGCACCAGTTTTTCATCACTAACCTCAGGGAAGAGAAGAGCAAAATGAAGGTGGTAAAAGGCAGGATGTTGATTGAGCACAAATTGTGCTATGCTTCAAGAGTGTCTCTCATCATTGAGGCATTGAATCTGAAGTACACCTTTCCTGATACAAGATCTTGGAACAAAGCCAAGATCCTGTTCAACTTTGAGAAGTTATTGGAAAAGATGAAAGCAGTGGCACCAACTGGTGAAGCAAGGAGGGAGCGGGCCAAAGTCCCTGAAGAATCTGGAGAGGAAAGTCCACCATTGAACCTGAAGAAAAGGGCTCTAAAGCCCAGTGAAAAGATGAGGTCACACAAGGAAGAAGAGATGGAGAAAAAGAAGAGGAGATTGGTGAAAAAGGCTTTCATTGAAAGTAGGGCCATTAGCAGCAGTTCTGAGACTTCCAACACCCATTCATCGGCTGAGAAGTCTACTGAAGAGGGAGATGAGGGGATGAAGTCCCATATTCATTTACTTGCCACTACTGCCCTCAAGGGGATTAAGGAAGGGCAGGAGGAAGTGGAAGTTGATGAGAAGGAAGAATCAGATGAGTCTGCTGATGAAAGCTCTGAGGAGGCAGAAGAAGAAAGATGAGGTCAGGAAGTCTCAGAGGACTCTCAAAAGTCCTCTGAGATACCCAAAATTACACCCACTAAGCCCACAACTACAAACCCCACTAAAGGCTCCCAAAAGCCTGAAAGTGCATCCAAAATTCACCCCACTGTCCCTCAGGCTAGTGAAGCCTTGCCTTCACTAGAAGTAGCCGATGAGGAGGAGGTCCAGTACACTTATCTGGACTCTCTAAAGGAGGAGGCATGCTATGAACTGGAACAACTATATCCTGCCTTAACCTCCCATCCCACCCTCAAAGAGATGTTTGAGAGGGTGAGGCTACTTGTGAAGCTCAAGGATGCCTATTTGTATGAGCTTTTGGAGGCAGTAAAGGGAAAAGGTGAAGGGTTCTGGAGAAAAGAAGAGAAAGAGATACTTGAGTTTGCTCAAGTAAGGAAGGTCAGTGTACTGCTGCAAGAATGGGAATTTGACAAGTTGGTTGCCAAGAAATTGGATGAAGCAAGATTGATAGAAGGGCCAAAGGAGAAGTCAACTGATGACCAAGAGAAAGACAGAGATGATGAAAGTGATAAGGGAGCCAACCCTGCTGAGGAGGGTCAGGATGGTGTGACTCAGGAGATGACCCAGGCCAGTGAGGGTCAGACCACTGGAAAACAGCCTGAGTCTCAGGGAAATCAGAAGGAGTTAGTGTCTTCTCCTGATGAAACACCAATGGCTCAAATTGAAGGAGCAATTCAGACTGCTATTCAAACTGTCACAGAACCCAAGCCTGAAGGAATGGAGCTGGCTAGCCTGACTGCCAAGATGGAGAATCTTGAGATCCTGATGGAGGAACAGTCTACTGAGACTGCCATACTGGATGAACACCTAGAACAGGTACAAGGCTCCAACTTATCATTGATCACTAACCTGTCAAGTAATGTGGACAGATTGGAAATGAATATGGGAAAAGAGATCAATGATTTAAAAGCCAGTGTAGAGCAGGAAAGGCAAGTCCATGCACAAGCCCTGATAGCAGTCAGGAAAGAGAATGAGGAAGAGAGAAAAAGGCTGATTCAGGCTACCATCACTGCAATGGCAGGGGGCCTGATGGAGAAGATGGATGGGTATATCCGGCAAAGAGAAGAGGCTCTGAAAGCTGAAATAGAAACTCAAGTTAGACAAGCACTCTCAGTTCTCCCCACTCAGGCGGCCACTAACCTGATTATTGAGGAGAAACTGCAGCCATTTACTGACTTTGGAATAAACGCTGCATTTCATTTAAAGGCCCTGAATGAGGAATCGGAGGATTGTCTGACACATCTAAGGGTAGTGGAGCAAGATACAGCCAGACACTCAGTAGCTCTTGCTGAACTCTCCAGGAGAGTTAGCAAGAAGGGGGAAGAAAGTCCAATCAGAGCACTAGGAGGTCCAAAAGTGGGAGAGAAGGTTGATCCTGAAAAGGCTGTGTCAGAAGTGAATCAGGAAATTGATACCCTTGTGAAAGACAGGGAGCAAGCAACTGTTGGTGAGAAGAGGAAGGGCAAGGCTGATAATGGAAGAGAGACCAGACTCTCTAAGGCAAAAGATCAAATCCTAAGGGAAAAGAGGCAGAGAAATGAGCAGAGAAAGGGAAGTAGTTCTGAGGGTCAGGACACTAAAAGAAGAAGGTTAGTTGATCAGGGAGAAGAGGAAGTCACAGAGCTTCCAGTTGAAAATCCCAATCCGATTGCATCCCTAGCACGAAGTCCACCTAAAAAGGTCCAGTCCACTGAGGGTCTTTTCAGGCCACCATCACTCAGTCCCCTGGCCCAGGCAGTAAGGTCAGGGAAGTCTCTTGATGAACATAACATGGAGAAAGCTGAAGAGAAGAGGCGGCTGTTGGAGAGTGGTCAATTGATGAAGCCCTCACCACCAAGGAAGCCCAGAAACTCTTACCGGAGGTTAAAGGCAAAAAGAAGCCAGGCTCAGGCTAGTAAGCCCATTGCAAGGTATCCTCACATAGATCCTTGGGTTCCTAAGGAGATTAATGACTCTTGGGAGGAAGCCAAGAGGGAGTTTGTGTACTCCTTCTATGTTACAGGAGAGTTTGGTGGAGTGGAAGCTGATGAAGTCTTTCATCAGAAAATGGTGGAAAATTGGCCTGTTATGTATCCCAGGATTCTGAATGCATGGGAGGAGCACAGTGGAGGTGATCCTTTCAAGGCCCCTGGTCCAATCCTTTTCATGCCTCCTATTGATGTCAGTGGAGAAGTCAGAATGCAAGACATCCTGAATGAGTGGCTGCTGGTCTGTGATCAGCTTGGGTTAAGGGGACACAACAAGGAGGTAATAGAGAGAAAGATGGAGCTGAAGAAAAGGGTGTTTGCCCAATATGGACTAGAACCAGCCTTTGGAAGCCTGTGAAGACAAGTGCACTGATGAAATGAGCAAATGGAAGATTTTACGTTTTGTTATCTTTGGTCAGGGTAGTATTTTGATTATAGTTTGATCAATGTAAACTATAATCAATTCCTTATTAATGAAATTACTATCCTTTGAGCCCAAGATAATATCTCATTATCTGCTAGGCCTATGCACTTTACTATACACTGCCTAAACTAACCTGCAGGTACATACTCAGGGGGAACTTCTGAAATTTTAAATTTTTGCTAAGTAAAAGCCTTCTGATAAAATGGTAAGTCAAGATAAGTCTTTGTTCTTATCAAAAAGGGGGAAATTGTTGGGAAATGACTTGTAAAATATTTTGATAAATCCCAAAGACTCCCCTGATGTTTTAATATATCTCTAAGACTTAGAAATAATAACCCAAAGTGTTAGGAGGCTATGATAAAAACTTAGAATATAAGTTTAAATGTAACAGGCTACTTATGTAAGAACTGGTCTGTTGTTCCAAAGACTAGCCTGATGAACCTTAGACTAGTCTGATGTCAAATTAGCTGATACACCCACCTCCTGGAGAATGCACCCCAAAAGACTAAGTCCAAGCAGCCTGAAGGACTCTCCTGAAGACAAGTACCCTGATGCATTAAATGTCTTCAGCATTTAATAAGGAAGCAGCCAACACATAAATGAAGTCTTTTATACAGCTAAGAGAATGTTCCAAGTCACCTGATGAAAAGACAGAGGACTTCAATACAACCGTTAGACTGGACTGAGGAACAATTAAGGCAGGCCAATGACGTGCTGCCACCTATGTACGGATCTGACACAAAGCCTGTCCTGTCAGTACCAAGATCAGAAGCAACCAACAACCTAGGATGGCATAGTTTTCAAAAGCGGCTGCATTAACTCTAAGCAGGCACTTAATGAGCTATCAACCATTAATGCTTAAGAGTTGACCATCCAAAATCTGAAGAAGATTTCTTGAACGTTGGACTGCTACATTTTCACAGATTTGACCATCCAAAATCTGAAGAAAATCTTGAAGAACGTTAGTACATCAAAATAGCTTAAATTTGAAACTATCTCTCCAACGGATAGTCTTTCAAATTTAAGTCTATAAATACAAGAGTTGAAAAAGAAGCTAAGTACGGGAAACTACCAAGCTCTACTGAAAAACTGAAAGGTTCAAGCACTCGAAAATCACTATAGTTTCCCAAGTACTCACACTTGCTTAGAATTCATTCTTGTAATAAGGCTTACACTGTAATATCTTAGAATCCTCTTGAGATAACCCAATCTAGATAGTGCTCATCATTGTAAGGGTTATCTCAACCTTAGTTGGAAAAACTCAACTCCTTAAACCAGCAAGGTTCAAGGTTGTGAGTGGTAAGAAAGTAAGCTGAGGAGTGTCTCAGTCTGAAATCTGAGAGGACTAGGACTCAGTGAAAATCCTAGAGATCAAGAAGAGCTACTCTTGATCAGTGCACCTTGGCACTCTAAAATAAGGAATTCCTGTGGTTAAGTAATTCTCCTGTTAAATCAGGAAAAGTGGATATAGGAGAGTTTAACTCCGAACCACTATAAATCCCTGTGTTTCCTGTGCCTTTGTGTGAGTTAATTACTTCAAGTGTTTTCTCAAAATAATCCTCTGCACAACTTAAACTTATCAAAACCTCAGGCTACTTGTCAGGCGACCTTCAAGTCCACTGATATTTTATAAGTGGCTTGTGATCTTAAGATAAGTCCACTGTAAACAGTTTAAAAAAAAAAAACTATACAAACAGGTGTATTCTCCCCCCCCCCCCATACACCTGTCTTTATCTATTTGGGACCAACACTTAAGGGGAACTTCCTAGTGTAAAGACTATCAAATTTCATTGGCTATAACTAATGTGGCACAATATTCTTAAAATTAGAATGTCATATGTGACATTCCTAAAGTTCAATGTACTCAGTTGTAATATAATTGCAGAAACCAATCCATATACTTAGTCATCCAAAGTGATTTACATGTAATATCTACTCTGCCTATTTTTAAATCTGCCTTGATTTTTGTTTCAGGGTATGCCCCGTTTAGTTATTTTGCCGAGTCTAGTCCGTATTTTGTTACCATACGTTCATGTACTGGCTACAGTTTAGTTTTCATCCGTTGGATGTTTTGTCTAATACCCGTTGGTATGTTTGTTTTTTACATGAGGTGTGGTGCATCCATGACCCGTGTATACTGGATATACCCCATGTACTTGTACAATTTTAGACACCCCATTAATATACTATTTACATTTGTACAACAAAAAAAATAAAATATGAATGTGTGAGCAGATTACAATATATATATATATATGTGCGTGTGTGTGTGTGTGTGTTCTGTCTTCTAACGTTTCCCTTCTACACTGTATGTTAGGGTGTTTGTAAAAATTAAAACACTATCTTAGCAAACTAGTAAAATTAAAATACTACTTATATTTATAGACATGCAAAAGTTGGACACTATTTTATGTTGGCAAACTTAGGATAAAATTTTATAAAATGCAACCAAATATTAGGGCTTTTTTAGCCTTCATTTTATAAAAAAAAAAAATCATAAATTAAAAAGATAAAGTTCTATTTTTGTAAGTTTGTAAATATAATATTTTAATTTTGCAAGTCCACATAAATATTGTATACTAATCTTGCAAAGACCCATAAAGTAATGTTCAAGTTGTGAAGATATTTCCGATTTAATTTTCGAGCATTTATTTTTTTTATTTTTATCCTGACATAATTCAACTGATGAACACAAGGTATCTTGTATGATGCATGAGGTAGTTTGTTGTGGTAAGTTGGACTTATTTTATATAGTTATTATATGGTTATTTTATCATATATGCATTTATGTGTATATTTTTCCTTTCTTATTTGTTTACTGATTTTTTTTTCTTAGGGGGCGCTTGGTATGGAAATTCATCAATGGTAATGGGAATGAGGATATACACATAGTAATTATTGTATTAATAAGAACAAATGAGGTACATAGCATTGTTTTTCTTCTTAAATAAGGTAATCATCACCCCCATTTGATTACCTCAATCTGACATTATAATCCTCCTCCTCAATCAATCTCCCATACCACAACAAACAATATTCTTTTTTGTCAACCTTTTCCAAAATTAGAGCACAACATTAGTAATGTAACCACCATGAACATAAACTTTCATTCAACATATATAAGGGTAAATGAGGAAAATAAAATTTTATTCCCATTACCATTGAAGAATTTCAAACAAGCACCCCCTTAATATTAGTCTCTCATCTAAACATTATGCTGAAGAAAAAAGGTAAAGGAAAAGGAAAGGCTGCACAATATTCGACTGAATGCGTTTCACAGCAAGATATATCGGGAATGCCCTCAGAAGCTTGTCCCCATGACAGTCACGGTGCACTATTTCCCATAAGTGCTACTAGTGACGAAGAATACCGAGGATATGACATTTCTCTTCCATCTCTTTAAAACAATCTTCACATGGGCGTCGTAGGAACTGAAAATCGTGTTCTAGTACATGAGAGGTACGAAAACACTTTAATTGAAGTGTTAGAGTCACTTGAAGAATAAGACATCTGGTCGTTGAAGCATGATGGATATGTTGAAGACAAAAAAAAGAGTAATTTGGAAAGCATCTCGGATTGGAATCCCAGAAGATTGGCAAAAAAAATTGGGGAATAATAAGAGTTTTGTTTGCATCGGCCAGTAATTACCAAAGAAGAAGGGCGCATGGAAATCTGAGTGATACAAACAATTATTTGTTGTATCACTTCATAGATGGTCTGCTAATGTGATACTGATAAACTCAATTCTATATTCAAGTCAGTGTGAAATGAAAAAGAGGTACACCACTCCCGAGGATTTTGCAAAATCTTTAAACAATGATGATTTCAGCCAACATAGGGCCGTCTTATATGAGAATAATGCAAGACCACCCATCGCTTTGGGATTGGAATGAAAGGTTCACCTATTTCGGAAAACTTTGGTTGAACTATAATCCCAACATTGATTTTGTTATACGTTCTGGAAATCACTATACTGCCGCAAATTGGTATCATTTGCCAGATAATACACCTCTTCAGGATTTTTATGACGATGAAGAACATCATTATGATATTGACATGTACGGTCTCTTTAAGTATATAAGGCATTTGTTTCTGCATATTGGTGACGAATACCAAGGAAAAAGAAAGTATGTGAGAGAAGAACATGAGCATTATTTTGAGTCTGAATTTCTTGAGATTGTGGTTGGGGAGTGCTTCCCTTCTTTTCTCATAGATGTGTTCACGATGATGGTGCAATGTAATATAAGGGTTTATGTATTATTCTTGGTTTGTTGCTCCTATACTTTTTCCTGTTTTGATTAATTGTTTAACTTATTGAACAATTTTTTTTTTATCTAAATGTTAGATGGTGGATGAGTGTCTGTTCCTGATGGTCAGCTACTCTGTACGTTGGAGGATGTGAATTGCTCATGTGGTCTTCCTTTGGAAATGCTTTATGGGTGTTATTTTGTGGCATTCATGTAGTTTATTAATTCTGACAGGAGATTTTGATTTTGATTGAGAACTTGTGTATTAATTATGTCAGGAGATTTTGTGTTATGATGTTAAGACATACCCTTTATATGATCTTTTCAAGTATAATATGGCAGGGATTTTGAGGATTAAACTTGTTGACATGCATGTCTTAGAGGCTGATAATATCTAATAATGATATTGAATGCTGATTTGACTGTCAATGCGGGCAGTTAGAATTCGTTTATTGATTAGGATGAATATTCATGTGAAATATTACTTTTATACAGGAAGCCAGAAATAAAATTCTCTTTTGATAAAAATGAAAATCCTGGCAACAAGTGATGTTGTAGACATTTCAGAAAGTAATTGGCAAATCTAATTATATGCAAATGTTGATTTCAGTTGGTCTTTTATAGTAGAGAATGGCATAGAATGTATGCATTATGAAGTTATACATATGAATGTGCGAGGAGGAGATTCATCAACCTTGGTTGGTTGTGTTGTGTTTAAGGTGATTTTGTTTTATTGGAGTTTGTGGCTTCTGTTTCCTTGGATTTAAGGTGCTTGTTTTTCGAATGAGGCATGCTTGGAGTTTTTTTTGGAGTTGTCTGCTTCAGCTAGTTGGAGTTCAATTTATATTATTCCAAATTGTCATACTATATATAATATTAGATATATCATTAATGACTACATCTCAGGCTACATTTATCACCCAAATATAATATTTACAGTATTTGTTCTCTTTTTGATAATAGTTCATACAATATTCTAGTTAAAATGCTTCTGCCACATATATCTCAAGGAACTTCCAGATGCTTGTTTAGAATGTTTACAGTGATGCTGCCACATTATATATATATATATATATATATATATATATAGGATAATCCATTCATTTATTTTTAATCATTTCTAACATTACAGTTGCATTAACCGTCGGTAAATTCATTGTTTACCAACAAGAAACTTGGTACCTATCAAAATTCCAATTAGCACAGACAACTTCAAAAGATCAATCAAGCTAAATGGTAATTGGAACAAAAACAAAATCATTGGCTGCAAAATAAGCTAAAAACAGTGCTCGAGGGATGCTGAAGCAAAGCCCTCTTCAAGAAAAAGAACATTGTGTTTTTCCATAGTTTAATATTTTTTTAGCTAGAAACTGAAATATAAGGGGAATTTCCTAGTGGAAAGACTATCAAATTTCATTGGCTGTAGCTAATGTGGCACACTATTCTTAAAATTAGAATGTCATATGTGACATTCCAAAAGTTCAATGTACTAAGTTGTAATAAAATTGCAGAAACCAATCAATATACTTAGTCATCCAAAGTGATTTACATGTTATATCTATTTTGCCTTGATTTTTCTTTCGGGGTATGCCCCGTTTAGTTGTTTTGCCGAGTCTAGTCCGTATTTTGTTACCATACGTTCATTTACTGGCTACGGTTTAGTTTTCATCCGTTGGATGTTTTGTCTAATACCCGTTGGTAGGTTTGTTTTTGGCATGAGGTGTGGTGCATCCATGACCCGTATATACTGGATATACCCCGTGTACTTGTACAATTTTAGACACCCCATTAATATACTATTTACATTTGTACAAAAAAAAATATATGAATGTGTGAGGAGATTACAATATATATATATATATATATATATATGTGTGTGTGTGTGTGTGTGTGTGTGTGTGTTCTGTCTTCTAACGTTTCCCTTCTACACTGTATCTTAGGGTGTTTGTAAAATTAAAACACTTTCTTAGCAAACTAGTAAAATTAAAATACTATATATATTTATTGATTTGCAAAAGTTGGACATATTTTGTGTTGGCAAACTCAGAATAAAATTTTATAAAATTCAACCAAATATTAGGGCTTTTTTAGCCCTCACTTTTAAAAAAAAATCATAAATTAAAAAGATAAAGTTCTATTTTTGTAAGTTTGTAAATATAATATTTTAATTTTGCAAGTCCACATAAAGATAGTATACTAATCTTGCAAAGACCCATAAAGTAATGTTCAAGTTGTGAATACATTTCCAATTTATTTTTCGTGCATTTTTTATTTTTATTTTTATCCTGACATAATCAATTGTAGAACACAAGGTATCTTGTATGATGCATGAGGTAGTTTGTTGTGGTAAGTTGGACATATTTTATATGGTTATTATATGATTATTTTATCATATATGCATTTATCTGTATATTTTTCCTTTCTTATTTGCTTATTGATTTGTTTTTTTTTTCTTAAGGGGAGCTTGGTATGGAAATTCATTAATGGTAATGGGAATGAGAATATACACATAGTTATTATTGTATTAATGAGAACAAATGAGGTACATATCATTATTTTTCTTCTTAAATAAGGTAATCATCACCACCATTTGATTACCCCCATCTCGCCTTATAATCCTACTCCTCAATCAATCCCCATACCACAACAAACAACATTCTTTTTTATCAATTTTTTTTAAAATTAGAGCACAACATTAATAATTTAATCACCATAAACATAAACTCTCATTCAACATATGTAAGGGCAAAGGAGGAAAATAAAATTTTATTCCCATTACCGTTGAAGAATTTCAAACAAACGCCCCCTTAATGTTAGTCTCTCATCTAGACATTATGCCGAAGAAAAAAGGTAAAAGAAAAGGAAATGCCGCACAATATTCGGCAGAATGCGTTGCACAGCAAGATATATCAGGAACACTCTTAAAGGCGTGTCCACATGACAGTCATGGTGCACTATTTCCCATTAGTGCTACCAGTGACGAAGAATACGGTGGATATGACATTTCCCTTTCATCTCTTAAAAACAATCTTCATGTGGGCGTTGTAGGAACTGGAAATCGTGTTCTAGTATATTAGAGGTACGAAAATAATTTAATTGAAGTGTTAGAGTCACTTGAAGAAGAAGACATATGGTCGTTGAAGCATGATGGATATGTTGAAGACAAAAAAAAGAGTAATTTGGAAAGCATCTCGGATTGGAATCCCAGAAGATTGGCAAAAAAAAGTCGGGGAATAATAAGATGTTTGTTTTCAGCGGTCAGTAATTATCATAGAAGAAGGGCGCATGAAAATCTGAGTGATACAAACAATTATTTGTTGTATCACTCCATAGATGGGTCTGTCAATGTGATACTGATAAACTTAATTCTAGATTCAAGTCAGTGTGAAATGAAAGACGACATTCACGATTTAGAGGAAATCATTTTCCAAAAAAAATTTGGAATGAGAGGTACACCACTTCTGAGGATTTTGCAAAATCTTCAAACTATGTTGATTTCAGCCAACATAGGGCCGTCTTATATGAGAATAATGAAAGATCACCCATTGCTTTGGGATTGGAATGAAAGGTTCAACTATTTCGGAAAACTTTGGTTGAACTATAATCCCAACATTGATTTTGTTATACGTTCTGGAAATCACTATACTACCGCAAATTGGTATCATTTGTCAGGTAATACACCTCTTCAAGCTTTTTACGACGATGATGAAATCATAATGTACTGACATGTACGGTCTCTTTAAGTATATAAGGCATTTTGTCTGCATATTGGTGACGAATAACAAGGAAAAAGAAAGTATGTGAGAGAAGAGCATGTGCACTATCTTGAGTCTGAATTTCTTGAGGTTGTGGTTGGAGAGTGCTTCCCCTCTTTTCTCATAGACATGTTCACGATGTTGGTGCAATGTAATATAAGGGTTTAGATATTATTCTTGGTATGTTTCTTCTGTACTTTTTCCTGTTTTGATTAATTGTTTAACTTATTCCTAATTTTTCTTCTTGGATATACCCCGTGTACTTGTACAATTTTAGACACCCCATTAATATACTATTTACATTTGTACAACAAATTTTTTTTAATATATGAATGTGTGAGGAGATTACAATATATATATATATATATATATATATATATATATATATATATATATATGTGTGTGTGTGTGTGTGTGTGTGTGTGTGTGTGTGTTTTGTCTTCTAACGTTTCCCTTCTACACTATACCTTAGGGCGTTTGTAAAATTAAAACACTATCTTTGCGAACTAGTAAAATTAAAATACTATATATATTTATAGACTTACAAAAGTAGGACACTATTTTGTGTTGGCAAACTCAGGACAAAATTTTATAAAATGCAACCAAATATTAGGGCTTTTTTAGCCCTCATTTTATAAAAAAAAATATATCGTAAATTAAAAAGATAAAGTTTTATTTATGTAAGTTTGTAAATATAATATTTTAATTTTACAAGTCCACGTAAAGATAGTAAACTAATCTTGCAAAGACCCATAATGTAATATTCAAGTTGTGAAGATATTTCCGACTTAATTTTCGTGCATTTTTTTTTATCCTGAAATAATCAACTATAGAACACAAGGTATCTTGTATGATGCATGAGGCAATTTGTTGTGGTAAGTTGGATCTTCTTTTTTGAAAATTTAGATCCTCTTAATGTGAGTTAAAAAAAATTTATGGATCATCGATATTATAATATAATCTACATTTTAATATCATTATCATAATTATTGTACTGTTGTCATTTACAAAAGACTCGTCAAAGGTGCAAATCATGTTATTCCACTAAAACTAAGGAATGTTGTAAATATTGACTGAACAAAGATTCTATTTGTGAGACAAAAAAAGAAAATTGCAGCTTTGCTACGAAACAAAAGAAATAAAATCAAACACCAATTCAATTCTTCTATCTAAGCAAACATTCTTTTGAAAAGAAAAAAAATCACTAACCTTCAGCCCACATGGTAAATAATGAGTACCAAATTGAGAGAGAAAGAGAGAAATGTCAAGAGAGTGACATTGTGAATTAAGAAGCAAGCTATACAAATTCAATGGAATTCATCTAAGAAGTTGAATCGAGGAGAAAAGGCAAACAAAAAAGATGCTAAGTAAACAAAAAAAAAAACATCTTGATCAGTTCAGGTGGTCAGACATATTCATACACAAAATGTTTAGGGCCACAATGCATTCCAACCTATGCAACCTCTCAATTTTCTCATTTCTTCGTATAAATTGAAACAAGTAAATGACAAATTTCCACAAATGAAACTTTGAGGCAGTAAAAGAAGTTCATAAGATCACACAATATGGAAAACTGAAGGCAGCCATAGCAAAAGTCATTTATTGCTTGCACACCTTCAACCCAACAGCAGGTAGAGTCTTTGTTACCAACTTGACAATTTTATCCTCAGGCATGGTGGAGTTTTCATGCAATAGCAAGTAAAGGAATAAAATAACACAATTCTTTGTTGGATGTCTAACAAAAAGACTTATTAAGAAACTCTACAACAAAAAACCCAATATTGTCACAAACAATCTGAGAGTCAAAAAGTGCAGCACTAAGAAATTACTAGGGCAACCAATCTAAATACTCTAATAGAGATTAGATACATACATCAATTCCCAATCCAACAGAAGCAATGCACACACGTGCAATTCAGAATCTAGAAACTAACTCAACTTCCTTTTGAGAACTAAGAAACTGTTGAAGATAAACATGACTGTTAGAATGTAAAATGCAGAATCAGGTGAGTTAGCTCACCTGGCCACCGGGCTCCTCACTTGAGTGAGTGACCCGGGTTCGATTCCCTTTGGGAACGAATAGGAGGAAGATATAAGGTTGGCTTGGAGATATATGAGTGTATGGAGACTTGGTGAACTAACTTCTAACTACTAACCATTAACATTTACCGATAAAAAAAAAGAATGTCAAATGCAGTAATGCACACAATTTTTGGGTTAATTAGATTGTGAAGATGTAATTATCATAAGATGAACCAAATTAGCACCTTATGTTCTGAAACCCTATCACATAATCAACAAATAAAACCTTAAAAAACAGTAAAGAGTTGACTCACAACTATAAATATTACCACTAAATCTAAGCAACCTAAATCCATGTCAATAAACCACCTGTAGAATCATCCAACCAATGAAACAAAAGATGGTTGTTGCAATTGAAATGCATTTGATGCATTATCTTTTATGAAAACAAACAAATTCAACATAAAGTGCAGCTGAAAATCACCATATAATGAACCCGACTGGTTTTATATTGACAACTTCCACACTTTCTTCACTATTTTGATAAAGCATTTTCAAAATATCAGTATTATAATAAAGTTGCCACTTCAGGCAGAATATGTTTTATATGTTTTATACTGTATTAAATTAGACGGGCCTCTAATTCATTATTCATCCATGAATGACAAGTACCAAAATTTTGATTTTTGTGAAGGAAGCATAATCAAATTTTACGCAATTCTCCATTCAACATTGTAATGATATAGTAAGCCAAAAGGGCATACTCTCTCATTTCCTTTTTTTTTTTTCATTTAACTTTTTAATTATTTTTATTATTAAATTATATTTCATTCTATTGATAATTTTACATAAAAATATAATCCTATTAATTCACTTAAATTAATTAATATTTTTAATAAAAAATTATTTTATACATTTAGATACTACAAATCAATTCAATTAATATAAAGTTTTTACCATAAGTATAAAAAATTTGGGTTATTGATATTATGTTATAATTGTTATACTCATGATTAATATTTGATACATTTGACCAAATATTTGATACTTTAAAACAGATTCATGATATGATAAATTGAATATGAATCATTTTAACATAAAATATACTCTTCAATTAAAAAAAAGTTAAAAAGTCAAATGAAAAAAAAATGAAACAGAAGAAGTACAATATTAATTATAAGATCCTAATCGAGTGAGACGATTGATTAGGAATAAGGATATTAATAATATATTGTTAATATTTTTAATTATGTCTAAAAATATTTTATTCAACTGGGAATATATGTTATTTTAAAATGAACATCTTAAATTATTTTAAATAAAAAATATATTTTTATCATTTTATATAAATTAATAAAATTTATTAGTAAGGTAATACATATGACTGCAATATGCAGTGCAAACTCTATTGCAAACTGGGGATTAATACCATCTTTATCTCATAATATTATTATATTTTATTATTTTAGTATCATTATTATTTACTTTTTTAATTTAGTTTCATAATAATTCAAATTTACATATATCAATCTTAAATGGTCAAAAATTGTATCAAATGATATCATTTTGTTCACGTATCAATTACGTTAAGTGTCACGCCCTAAATTTCTATATATCTCATTGCAACGGAAGTCTTATTTTAATTAATAATTTGAAAAATATCTTTAGAACGTGAACTAACATGTTTGGAATAAAAATTCTTTTCTTTCTTTTAAAAACTTATGGGACTAAAATCAAATAATCTCTCATGAATTAAACAAGGAATCCTAAACGTAAATTTCAAGCCTTCAAATAATAAAATTCAATTAAACATGTAATTTAACACAAATAAATCAATTCTCACATACATTTAATTCATACTCTCAAATATCTCATACTTTCAGCAGTGCGTCATCAACGAAATAAATCAATCTAAAATACTTAAACCACTAGAAAAATTCTACAAAAATTCATATTGGTTACTGACTACCTATATTATTCGTCTATAATTTTTGTCAAATTTTATCCGTAACTGATTTCTATTAAAAATTCGCGAGATTCGGAAATCTCAACAAACTGCCACATATTGTTAAAAAATTCATAACTAATTCGTTTTAACTCCAAATCATGCGATTCAAGATGCATTGGAAAGCTAAGGGGGCGCTTGGTAAAAAAAACTCTTCAATGGTAATGGGAATGTGTTGGGACAATCTGAGTATTTTGATTAGATCCCAAAACCCCTGATGAATCTGCCTAAGTACAGCTGTTCAGGATAAAATAGTTCAGGATAGTTAGGTTAGAAATTCAGTACAGGTGAAACTTGCTGAAGACTGAAGAATATTGGAGTCGATCCAATTTACTGAAGTCTGAAGTATAATCCATCCTGAAGGAGTCAGTCAGTCTTGCTGAAGATTGCCTGGGTCTGAAGCTGAAGATCGAAGCCTGTTAATCCGTCCTGAAGACAATCCTGAAGTACCATCAACTGATGTTTCTACTGAGTACACTAAGCATACTCAGGACAGAACTTAGTCAGTGAAGAGTAAGTATAATCTATCAGGCTGTGCTGAATGCACTTAAGACCTGACTTAGGCCTTGGTTCAGTTTACCTGAATCATGTAAGTCCAAAGCAACAATGTTACACATACTGGGCTGAATAATCTATCTGGCTGTGCTGAAGACACATAAGACCTGACTCGGGCAGTAGTTCAGATCACCTGAACCATGTAAGTCCAAGGCAAAAAGGTTATTTATGCTATGGGACAAGAGACAAAGAGAATGTCAGTAAGACTCCAATGAAGACAAACATTCAGACAGAGTTATTAACAAGAGACTCAGAGTATTAAATGTACAAGGAAGGAAGAATGTCTGAAAGTCAACTAGCCGTTAGAACGGAGAGCCAATGATCTTTTGACACGTATGTACGGAGTCTGCGCAGCATTTAATGCGGCATTTAATGCGTCTCAAAGTTACAGGCGATAGGACAGACTTGCCAGAATAAGCATGGCGGTTAGGTCAAACAGTATTTCTAGCCTGCAACCACCCCAAAATAGGAAAGATTTGATTAGATCTCCTCCAACAGATCTATTTTGAATCTTGCCTATAAATATGGAGAACCTTGCACCCATTCAAGGTTAACGGGAAATTTCCAAGAGAAAACTCTCAAGAATCCAAGCTCTCAAAGCATACTATAAGCAACACTCTGCAATTAAATTTCCCTAGTGTTGTAGTAGGATTCACTCTGTATTTGCTTAGATCGATAGCTCTAATATTTAGCATTGTTTTGTATTGCTAGAGCTATCTCAGTTGGAAACCAGAATACCAAACCACTCAGGGTGTGAGATTGGCTGGTTAGAAGGACTGGGACTTGTAAAACGCCCAGGGGTCAGTTCCTAAGAGAGGAAGTTGGCTACTCGTGTCTCTTGGCACGTAAAACCAAGCATCTATCCTCAGGGTTTTGAGAATAGCTTCCTGTTAAATTAGGTCATGGACGTAGGAGTTGGTTATCTCCGAACCACGTTAAAAAGTCCCTTGTGTGATGATTTACTGTTTTGTTCAGGATCATAACTGTCATCATAATAAACTGAACATTCTGCATTGTTTTATCCTCAGGACTAAATCAGTCATCCTGAATCTTAATACGGTACACTCAGCCTTAATCACCCGTCTACTAAGCAACTCAGAGAAAATGTTTTCAAAAATTAAAACGAGTAGAATCTAAGGGCTCACTTTCCGCACGTACTCTAGCTCACTGAGATAGTAGTCCAACTGACTCGCTTCCAAGCAGTCAGTAGGTTTGTTATCTCTACTGAGCTTTTGAGCACTTTACTCACACTCAGCTTATCTGACTTGTTACTTAACTGTCCATGTGGACCTTCAGCATACTGAGTAATTCAGGAAATCCTGACTGAGAGTGTAAGAGCATTTTTCTGAGTCTTTCAGAAAAATTTGACATCAGTGCATTCCCCCCCATACACTGATTGTACTCGTTTCGGGACCAACAAGTGGTTCAAAAGACCACTGACTTTGCTTACCAACAGTTTCTAAGGAGAAACTTTTGGTGGTCTACTGAATAGATATCGTTTCTGAAAACTGCATATCATGGCATCCGGTTCTAAACACCTCGAAGGCAATCTTCCTGAATTCTCTATTGACAATTATGACTATTGGAAATTCAGGGTACTCGCACATCTATATTCCATCCATGATCAGATGCATCTGGTGATTGAGCAGGGTCCGATCAAGTTTATGAGGAATCTTCAGACGACCTGGCTTGTTGCTGGCAATGTTCCTGTTCCAGCCGCCGGAGATGAAGAAGTGGAGAGGTCCGCGCTTAATTCTGATCAAATTAAGCAAATCGGACTGGATAATGTTGCCAAAAACATTATACTCCACACCGTTTCTTATGAGAATTCGGTCAGGCTCATGCATCTGAGGACTGCAAAGGAGATCTGGGATACTTTGAGAGAGATGAGTGAGGGATCAGAAAAGATCAAAGAGAACAAGAGAGATCTTGCAATTAGGAAGTTTGAAGCCTTCCGGATGTTAGAAGGAGAATCCATCGATCAGATGGAAGCTCATTTCATTAAGATGATGAACGAGCTAGCAACCCTTGGGAAGGAGTTTCCCAAGAGGGAGGTGTCTTCTAAAATCCTGAACTGTCTCCCTGAAAGATGGGACACAGGAGTGATCTTACTGAAGAACACTCAGGATCTTACCAACATTACTCACTCTCACTTATTCTCAGAGTTAAAGGCTCTGGAATTCGACCTCGATAAGAGGAAGAAGAAGGGTGTTGTCAGTGAGGAAGTTAGTGAGGAGAAGACTCCTGAAAAAGAAAAGAGCGTGGCTCTTAAAGCTACTCCTGAGCCTGAGGCTGGATCTGGCTCCAAGTCTCTGAAGGACATGAACAAGGATGAGCTAGCCTTGGAGTACAGCCTGATGGCGCGGCATTTCGAGAAACTAAACTCTCGATTCGGAAGGTATAAGAAATTTTATACTGACAGCCGTGATCGCAGGTACTCCAGCCCTAGGAGATCGAGTCCCCGAAGAGAAGAAAGGAGGGGTTCAGACTCCAGGAGAAATCACAATGAGCCTGAGCGACGAAGAGATGAGAAGAGGAGAGATGATGAGCCTAGAAGATCCAGCTCCAAACCTGAATGATCATCAGGGAGCAGGAGGGAGTCATCAGATAAGAGGTGCACTGACAAAAAGTTTACTTCTGATGTAGATCAGTGTTACCACTGTAAGAAAACCGGACATTATCAGTATGATTATCCGGAGCTCAGTGCTCGTGAGCGAGAGGATCGGAGAGCCAAAAGAGAGCTCAGGGCATAAGACCGGAGAGCATTGCTTGCTGAGGACTCCTCAGATTCAGATGGCCCAGGACGCCAGTCCCCTGAACTCTTCTCCGATGAGGAGTATGATGACCTCTGCCTGATGGCAGATGATGAGGTATGTTCTTCTGCCTCTTCTCCTGATCACGCACCTGAGATTAGCTCAGATTCAGCAGGAGAACTCGACCTTCAGCTCGCCCTAGAGCAATTGATGGTTGACTTCTCAAGGCTGTAGGAGACTCATACTCACACAGTGGATGTGAATGCACAACTGAGTGGAGAGAACGATCGGCTAACTGAGTCTCTCAGAGTAAGAGATACTGAGGAAGCCCTCAGATTAGTACATCTTCAGGAAGAGCTGCTTCATGCTCGGAACAAGCATGATGAAGCTCCACTGGAGGTAGAAAGACTGAAAGGTGTAATCAGCTCGCTGATTGAGACTCGTGATACTGATTTGTTCCTTGCTCAGGAACAACTGATGATTGAGCGAATTGCTCTTAGAGTAATGTTCGAAACTGAGTGGCAAGCTCGCCTTTGTGCTGAGCAAACCACTTGGGATCTTGAGCTGATCTCAAAAGAGAAAGCTCATGAAGAGTTGGTGCTTCATTTCACCACTGCAATTGAGGCCCTGAAAGAAACAAATGGGCATCTTGAGGTTAAGCTGAAGAAGTTATACACATCCACCCAAGTGGTTGATGAGTTAACAAGTTTCTCTCAGCTGACTGATGGTGCTAAAGCTGGGTTAGGCTATGATACCTCAAAAGACCCAAAGGGCAAGAAAAAGAGAGGTGCTTCAGGGAGCAACTCTTAGAAGAAGTTTGTCCCTGCCCTAACTGATGACAAGAGCTTAAGTATTGCTCGTCAGGACAAAGGCAAAGGGAAGGAGAAAATGCCTGCTGAACCTGTCAGACAAAGGACTGAGGAACTAAGGCCAAAACCTAAGGGAAAGGCCAAGGCTCCTCATCCTGAGTCAAGGAAGACAGATCAAGGGAACTCCAAGGCTCAGCCTAGGAATCCTCAATCTGGGAAGAACTCTGCTCCTAGCACTTCTCAGGCCCAGCCTAGAAATGCTCAGAGCGGAAGGAACTCAGGACAGAGGAGGCCTCAGGCAAAGCCAAGGACTACTAAGGTCCAGACTCCTCAGACAGGGCACAGAGCCCATCAGGAGCGTCCTAATCCTCAAAGGAGAAGGACAAACCAGGTGGTCTCTGAAAGGCAACGGAGACCTGACTCCAGTAACACTCAGGCCAGACCTCAAGTGCCAAGAGGTCAGACCCGAGCCACTCCTTCTCGGGATCAAACTCAGCCAAATGCACCCAGGCCAAGAAGGAACAGGAGGCCCACCCCCAGGAATCCATATAGGGCTCCTGAACCTCGGGCTGACACCCATACACCATCAACTTCCCAGGCACAAAGGAAGAAGACTGTGTATGTAGATGTTTCAGGGAGACAGGTTTACACTTCTGATGCTATCAGAATTGTTAAGCAAATCTGGATCCCGAAGGGTATGGCTGACTCAGTAGGACCCAATACGAGATGGGTACCTGAGGCCTGATTCTTTTCAGGTCGCTGCGGGCTACAAGAAGGATCTGATGAAGGACTGGTACTTGGACTCAGGATGTTCCAGGCACATAACCGGATTTTGTGATCTCTTTCAGGATTATGTAGCTCAGGAAGGCCCGCAGGTAACCTTTGGTGATAACTCTAAGGGTTTCACCAGAGGATTCGGAACCCTTGTTATTGGCTCTGTCCGTGTACTGAATGTATCATATGTTGAGGGACTGAGACATAACTTACTCTCTGTCAGTCAGTTTTGTGACCGAGGATATAGTGTAGAATTTACATCTAACATGTGTCTTGTGAAGGACAAATCTACACTACAGGTTCTGATTACAGGTATCAGGAGGGGCAATGTATATTTTGCTGATTTCAAGAGCAGTCCTCCTGAAACTTGTTTGGTTGCTAAGAGCTCCTCTGAGCTCAGTTGGCTCTGGCATAAACGCCTGAGTCACTTAAACTTCAAGATTATTAACAAAATTTCTAGACTCTCACTTGTAGATGGTCTACCCAATGAAGTTTTTAGCAAAGACCAAGTGTGCGGAGCATGTCAGGAAGGCAAGCAAACCAAAGCGTCATTCAAAGTGAAAGAAGCCTTCTCAACTGACAGAGTGCTTCAGCTTCTGCACATGGATCTCTTTGGTCCAGTTACTCCTGTCAGCATAAATGGTAGGAAATATACCCTTGTTGTTGTTGATGATTATTCCAGGTATACATGGGTTATTTTCTTGCTGAATAAAAAGGAGACTCAGGTCAAGCTTCCAGAGTTACTCAAGCAATTGAGCACTGAACAGGGTCAGAGCATAGTCAGGATCCGATCAGATCGAGGAACTGAGTTTATAAACTCTATCATAACTGACTTTTGTACTAACCATGGTATAGCTCATGAGACTTCTGCAGCCAGGACCCCTCAGCAGAATGGGGTAGCTGAAAGAAGAAATCGGACCCTGAAGGAAGCTGCCAGGACCATGTTGGCTGAGTCAGGATTGCCCAAGAAGTACTGGGCTGAAGCAATCCACACTGCTTGCTACACTCAGAACCGATCTATGCTGAACAAACAACATGCTCAGACACCTTATGAAACTTGGAACAAGAGGAAGCCTCGCATCTCTTATTTCCATATCTTTGGGTGTAAGTGTTTCATCCTGAACAATGGGAAAGACCAGCTGAAAGCCTTTGATAGCAAATCTGATGAGGGAGTCTTCTTAGGATACTCCTCAGTCAGTAAAGCTTTCAGGGTGTATAACTGTCGGACCCTTTGTGTGGAGGAAACACCTCATGTATTATTTGATGAGACTGCATCAGTGCATAGGAAACAGATTCTGAATCCTGACACCGAGGGGGCTATCAAAAGGATAACAAGACTGAGTCTGAAAAATCCTGAATTCAAGATCAAGCTTGTCAGTGCTCCCAAGGGACGGGACGATGATGATGATGATGATGATCAGGATGGACCTCAGGCCAACCCTCAGCTAGCCCCAGCCTCAGAGAATGTTGAGTCTCAGACGGAGGCACAGACTCAACCTGAGGTACGTACTGTCGGTGATGATGCTTCTGCACCTGAGACAGTTACTTAGTCCAACACTGTAGGGGGAAACAATGTCTCTGATATTGGCCAACCCTCAGGAAATGACTCAGTATCCCCTGTTCTTGCTCGTTCCTGTTCTTTGCCTATTATTGTCGAGACTAATGTTTCAGGATCAGGTGAGGGAACGTCAGCAGCTCCCAGTTCTCCAGTCAGCAGGAGGCGGTGGCTAGATGATCACTCATTGGCTGATATCATTGGTGATATCAATGAGGGGGTCAGGACTAGGTTGTCCTTTGGTGAGAGCGCTATGTTTTGCTGCTTCCTGAGTGATCAGGAACCTAAGAGCATAGAAGAAGCTCTTGTTGACCCCAACTGGATCCTAGCCATGCAGGATGAGCTCAATCAGTTTGAGCGGAATCAGGTTTGGGAGTTAGTTGAGAGACCTAGGCGTCAACATGTCATTGGCACCAAGTGGGTCTTTAAGAACAAGAGGGATGAGAAGAATGTTGTGGTCAGGAATAAGGCCAGACTAGTAGAAAAGGGTTACTCTCAGGCAGAAGGAATCGACTATGATGAGACCTTTGCTCCGGTCGCAAGGTTGGAAGCAATCAGGTTGTTTCTGGCATATGCAACATTCAAGAAATTCAAAGTGTATCAGATGGATGTAAAGAGTGCTTTTCTGAATGGTGTACTAAACGAGGAGGTCTATGTGGAACAACCTCCAGGTTTCGAAATTGGAAATAAGGTATACCACCTGAAGAAAGCTCTTTTTGGCTTGAAGCAAGCTCAGAGAGCTTGGTATGATACATTATCCCAATTCCTGATAGACCACGGGTTCGTAAAAGGAACAGTGGACAGGACCCTCTTCCGGATATCCGATGGGGAGGACATTCTCTTGGTTCAGATTTATGTGGATGACATAATTTTTGGATCTCCTAATCTGAAGCTTTGTGAGAAATTCTCCAAGCTGATGACTGGGAAATTTGAGATGTCAATGATGGGAGAAATAAATTTCTTTCTGGGTCTCCAAGTCAGGCAAACTGACTCCGGAATCTTCATAAATCAGTCCAAGTATGCGAGGGACTTGATTCAGAAATTCAGAGTTCAGTCCAGCAAAGTCTCACGTATTCCCATGAACACAAATGAGAAGCTGGATCCTGACAAAGAAGGAGTCTCAGTAAATCAGATTGAATATAGGGCACTGATAGGATCCTTATTGTATCTGACTGCTAGTCGTCCTGACATCACTTATGCAGTTGGAGTTTGTGCAAGGTATCAGTCTGATCCAAAGAAAAGTCATCTAGAGAGTGCCAAAAAGATACTGAAATACCTGAGAGGTACAATAAATCTAGGACTTTGGTATCCCTCTGATGACAACCTATAACTGACTGGCTATTCAGATGCAGATTATGGAGGCTGTAGGCTTGATAGGAAATCAACTACAGGCACATGTCAGTTTCTAGGGAGTAAACTGATCTCTTGGTTTTCTAAAAAGCAAACCAGTGTTGCAACGTATACTACTGAGGCTGAGTATATGGTGGCAGACAGTTGTTGTTCTCAGATCCTTTGGCTGAAACAGCAACTGAGAGACTACCAAGTTGAGGCCACTGAAGTCCCAATTTATTGTGACAATAATAGTGCCATTGCCATATCCCAAAACCCAGTCTTACACACAAGGTGTAAGCATGTAGACATCATGCATCATTTTATCAGAGATCATGTTGAAAAGAAGGACATCAGGATGGAGAGAGTCCCTACTGATAAGCAGAGAGCTGACATACTGACTAAGGCTTTGCCTGAAACCAGATTTGTTGAGCTATCAGTAGAATTAGGACTCCTTGACCCAGGCTTAGGAGATTCAATCTGAATCTCTGATCAGAATGCTCAAGGTCAGGGGGAATGACTAATATGGACTCAGGATGAAGGAATCTCAGAGAGATTGTGAATGGTTGTAGGGGGAACATTCAGTATGAAAAGGATGATCAGTATAGACTGACTAAGATTCAGGACACTGAACTCAGGGCTTGTCATGCTGATAGGTTACTTGTGGTATCAGTCAGAATGCAAATCTGACTGACTGGTATGTTTCCTGATTTTTGTCTAGTCATCAGATCTTGCGTGCATCATCCTTGATATTGTTTGCTGTATTGTCAAATCAATTTAATTTGTCTTTTAATCCCAGCCATTCATTTAATATTCGGTTATTATTTAATCCAATTTATTTGAATTAAATACGGACATGCTCTAATGTGCATTTAATGCACTGTGGGCGGGAATAGTTTTCGATAAAGTTTGACCAATCACTTTTGAAAAACCGAAAAGGCACCATGCATTTCACTTTTTGATCTTGACCATTGAATCTCATAAGTCATTATTTTCTGAGCCATCCGATTGAAACTGAAATTTAGTATAAATAAGGGAAGTGCTCGTCGTTGCAACCTTTATGCACCCAAATCTTTTCCTTATATATTTTCTCTGAAACCCGATTTTCTTCAAAATCTCCAACTTAATCCATGGCGTCTCCTTCGGTGGACTCTTTCTTTGGAAATGTCTTCCATCTCAGGAATGAGATCCACTACGAGCCCTTTGGGGATTTTTCTTCTAACCACCCCGATATCTTGCCTGTGCAAGAATTATATGAAAATGCAGGTCTTCTGCAGTTTATCACAGCAAGACCCCAGAGACTCCATCCCAGACTTGTTGTTGCTTTCTACCTCAAGATGGCCCAAAACAAGGATTCCCAGGAGTGGGAGACTTGCATTCCATTGACTTCCTGTGTGAAGGGGAAGGATGGAGAAGAGGAAATGACCAGGAGGTGGGTCACTAAACATCAGGGAGAAGATTAAGGAGGTTTTTAATCTTCCCCGCTCTGGACGAAGCCCAGTTGATTACGGGTTTGGGAACGAGAAGGATTTTCTCCAGTCTCTCTATGATGGAGATGTCGTCCTGAGGTCGGGTCTCAACAAATCAGTCCTGAGGACTGAGAATCGTCACTTCTTCGACCTGACAAGTCAGGGAGTGATGGGGATTGTCGGAGGATTGGAGCAGATCTCCAGACCGAAGATTTATACGATGATGGCAATCTCTGACGCATCAGTGCACAATTTTCACTGGGAGGATTACTTCCTCCAATTGCTGGTAGCTGAGACCAGCAAAATCAAGTATTCGCAGGAGGGTCAGGCGACGTTCGAGGCCAAAATGCACTTTGGCACCAAGATCTCACTGATTTTGGAAACCCTAGATCTCGGGGATGTTGATCAGGCCCAATCGCTCGAGATTCCAGCGAAGATTGATCTCTTCAGGGCTTACTCCGGTGATGCTGGTTCAAAGAGGAGACCACAGACTCAGAAGAAGAAGGCTCAGGCGAGCACGACTGGGAGAGTCAAGGCTCAGGCGGGCATATCTTCAGAGTCCGATATAGCAAAGCCAGCGGAGGACAAGCCTAAGCGCTCAGGACCCAAGCAACAGAAACTGAAATTCTTATATCCGGGGTCAGGAGAGCGAGAGAAAAAGCTTGTGGAAGATAGAGTTGCTGAAGAAGCTGTTCAGCATGCAACTCCGGAGAAGGAACCGGCTCAGGCTGCTCTTGACATTGCTCCCATTACTTCTATTTCGGACATTGCATCCCCTGATCCTGATCAACTGATTCTCAACATCGCCTCAACCTATCAGAGTTTGGAGAAGGATCAGGATGAACCTGCTCAGGAAGGAGGAGTTGAGCAGGAGGCTGCTGAACCAGTTCAGGCTGAAGCCCCAAGGCCATTCCCTGCACCTGATGAGAACACATTGCCCGATTTTGAGATTGTGGCAAGGGGAACTGTTGTGGATATGGTGGAGAGGAGGTTTCCTGACCTCTCAGACGCTCAGAAGGAGGCAGTTGTGCAACTTCGCACTTACGCCATGATCAGGAATGCCACTTGGCCTGAATTGAGTCAGCTCGGGGAGTTGAGAGGATGGGAGAAAATGGCTGAAACTGAAGCTGCTCTCTTTGATCACTTCAACGTGAATTCTTTACATCACCTGATCAAGATGGTAGACTTCATCAGAATTGTTAGACGCATCTACCCCGAGCCAGAGCCTGAAAAAGTTGAGGAGGAGAAGGAAGAGATTGTGATTGCTGAAGACATTCAGCAAGGTGGCACTGAAGGAGTCAGTGCACCGGCCGATGAAGCAATCCTGGGACCCGGGACTGCGGAGGCTTCAGGAGAGGGTCCACCAGGTCTGATCCGAGTTAGAGGAAAATGGATCACCCCCGAGGCACTATATGTTCAGAACTCCTCACGAGCTCTCGTCAATCTTCACAGAAGGGTAATCCTCATCGAGAGAAAAACTAGTAGGGTTGGTTCAAATTTTGAAGTGCTGAACAAGAAGATGAAAAGACTGGATCGTGACCTGAATGAGATGGGGACTAACATGAATGCTGCCATTGATCTTCTTGGAGAAGTCAGAAATCAACACTCAGTAGATCTCACTGTTATCTCTGAGCAAGCAAAAGGGGTCATTCAAAGCTGCAATCAAGTGGTCTCTGATGCGCAAACTTAGCAGGAGAACAAGCTTGCCACTTTTCTTGATCAACAACTGCCTGAAAAATTTGATCAACTGATTGATGAAAAGTTGGCCAAGCTGAAGGCTGAACTGAAGGATGAGCTGCTGAGTGAGATGTCTGAACAGGAGAAGGCTGAAATTGCTACTGCCCTGAACAATCAGATGATGAGCTTTGAAGGACGGCTAAAAGCTGAGCACAATTCAGCCATCGACAAGCTAAGTGTTGGCCTGAGAGGGATGGCAAGGCAGATTGGGCAACTGCAGCGCAAGCAGACTGAGATGGACAGTTAGTTCACATTATTGGCTGAGTCAGTAAATGAGGTTGTCAAACGAATCAATGACGATGATGCCAAAAAGAGGGAAGGGAAGAAGCAAATAGCTGCTGGGAAAGCAAAGAAGAAGGACTTCCCCCCTGAACTGAAAGCTGCTGAAAGGAAGAGGACTAGATCCGCAGCTGCCATCGAAGCTGCTGAAGGTTCAGATCCGAAGAGATTAAGGCCCTCTGAAGATCCTGCCTTGGAACCTTTATATAAGGAGATGGAGGAACAAATGCAACCTGGGTTGACCACTCAGAAGAAAATGGTGATGACTGAAGCTGAAAAGATAGCGAAGATGAAGGAGATTTCGCTCCTCAGTCAGATCCAACGCTTGAAAGAGTCCAATGAGTATCTGACTTCGCAGGTTCAGAAGAAGAAATCTGTGACTTTTGGATCTCGGATGAAGACTCAGAGGAAAATGGTGGTCAGTTCAGATCAAGGCCCTCCTCCACATTTTAGTGGAAGACTTCATTCCTATAGAGATGTTGGAGGTATGGATTCCGATCCGGAATAGGTGGGCCTACCTATTCTATGTGGTGGGGTTATGGGACGATCTATCTGAAGAAAAAGACGTCATACTCCATCACTGGATGGCACAGGAGCACCCTGACCTTTGGGCTGAAATCATCAGACATGCTGACACTGAAGGTGTAGAGATCGCTCCTCCGGAATTCATCAAGTATCCTCCTCCACTCTTCAAGAACTCCAAACAACTGGACCGGAAAGCGATATCAGAAGAAATCGTCAGAGTAGGATGCGCTGCCGGGGCTGTTGGTGATCGGAACAGGATGAAGCAGGTCCTGAACCGAGTCTTGGAGATGTATGAGATTCCTCTAGCTGCTTGGAATAAGGATGAAGACTAGATCAGGAGCTAGTTGATCCAGGAATTGTAATAGCTTCAGGATACTTGTAATTCTCATATCAATCAATGAAGTTATTTATTTTTCCTGAGTACAACTTCTTGTTGACTCCTGAATTTACTTTCTGAATCCTTATCAAGAACTGTACTAACCCATTCCTTGTTTTCATCTTATAGACTATGTACCTAGTTTGTCAGGTGGTACTGAGTTGTTCTCACTGACTAAGTCAGTTGATTGTATAGATGAATAGGAATTTGCTTAAGGGTTCTGGCATCATCAAAAAAGGGGAAATTGTTGGGACAATCTGAGTATTTTGATTAGATCCAAAAACCCCTGATGAATCTGCCTAAGTACAGCTGTTCAGGATAAAATAGTTCAGGATAGTTAGGTTAGAAATTCAGTACAGGTGAAACTTGCTGAAGACTGAAGAATATTGGAGTCGACCCAATTTACTGAAGTCTGAAGTATAATCCATCCTGAAGGAGTCAGTCAGTCTTGCTGAAGATTGCCTGGGTCTGAAGCTGAAGATCGAAGCCTGTTAATCCGTCCTGAAGACAATCCTGAAGTACCATCGACTGATGTTTCTACTGATTACACTAAGCATACTCAGGACAGAACTTAGTCAGTGAAGAGTAAGTATAATCTATCAGGCTGTGCTGAATGCACTTAAGACCTGACTTAGGCCTTGGTTCAGTTTACCTGAATCATATAAGTCCAAAGCTAAAAGGTTACACATACTGGGCTGAATAATCTATCAGGCTGTGCTGAAGACACATAAGACCTGACTCGGGCAGTAGTTCAGATCACCTGAACCATGTAAGTCCAAGGCAAAAACGTTATTTATGCTATGGGACAAGAGACAAAGAGAATGTCAGTAAGACTCCAATGAAGACAAACATTCAGACAGAGTTATTAACAAGAGACTCAGAGTATTGAATGTACAAGGAAGGACGAATGTCTGAAAGTCAACTAGCTGTTAGAACGGAGAGCCAATGATCTTTCGACACGTATGTACGGAGTCTGCGCAGCATTTAATGCGGCATTTAATGCGTCTCAAAGTTGCAGGTGATGGGACAGACTTGCCAGAATAAGCATGGCGGTTAGGTCAAACAGTATTTCTAGCCTGCAACCACCCCAAAATAGGAAAGATTTGATTAGATCTCCTCCAACGGATCTATTTTGAATCTTGCCTATAAATATGGAGAACCTTGCACCCATTCAAGGTTAACGGGAAATTTCCAGGAGAAAACTCTCAAGAATCCAAGCTCTCAAAGCATACTATAAGCAACACTCTGCAATTAAATTTCCCTAGTGTTGTAGTAGGATTCACTCTGTATTTGCTTAGATCGATAACTCTAATATTTAGCATTGTTTTGTATTGCTAGAGCTATCTCAGTTGGAAACCAGAATACCAAACCACTCAGGGTGTGAGATTGGTTGGTTAGAAGGACTGGGACTTGTAAAACACCCAGGGGTCAGTTCCTAAGAGAGGAAGTTGGCTACTCGTGTCCCTTGGCACGTAAAACCAAGCACCTATCCTCAGGGTTTTGAGGATAGCTTCCTGTTAAATCAGGTCATGGACGTAGGAGTTGGTTATCTCCGAACCACGTTAAAAAGTCCCTTGTGTGCTGATTTACTGTTTTGCTCAGGATCATAACTGTCATCATAATAAACTGAACATTCTGCATTGTTTTATCCTCAGGACTGAATCAATCATCCTGAATCTTAATACGGTGCACTCAGCCTTAATCACCCGTCTACTAAGCAACTCAAAGAAAATGTTTTCAGAAATTAAAACGAGTAGAATCTAAGGGCTCACTTTCCGCACGTACTCTAGCTCACTGAGATAGTAGTCCAACTGACTCGCTTCCAAGCAGTCAGTAGGTTTGTTATCTCTACTGAGCTTCCGAGCACTTTACTCACACTCAGCTTATCTGACTCATTACTGAACTGTCCCTACTGTCCTTGTGGACCTTCAGCATACTGAGTAATTCAGGAAATCCTGATTGAGAGTGTAAGAGCATTTTTCTGAGTCTTTCAGAAAAATCTGACATCAGTGTATTCCCCCCCCCCATACACTGATTGTACTCATTTCGGGACCAACAGAATGAAATATACACATAGTAATTATTATATGTAATGAGAATAAATGAGGTACATAGCATCGTCACCCCCATTTGATTACCTCCATCTCACCTTATAATCATCCTCCTCAATCAATTTCCCATATCACAGTCAACAACATTCTTTTTTTGTCAATTTTTCCAATATTGGAGCACAACATTAGTGATGCATGTAACCACCATGAACATAAACTCTTCAACATATATAAGGGTAAAGGAGGAAATTGAATTAAAATTTATTCTCATTACCATTGAAGAATTTGAAACACGTGCCCCCTAATTAAAAACTATAACGGAATATCAATTTTAATTTACGAAAACTTTGAATCACGAAACCGTAAAATCCCTTAAAACTTACTGGAAGACAGAAACACATCAAATCCTACACATGCAAAATACTAAAACTCATATTAATAATTTCATAAAATTTCTAATAAAATATATATCTAACATGCATCCTAATTCACCTTCCATGATTCATCAATAATACCCAATAGGCATAATATTCATTAAAATTATATCTTACCATAAAAAATCCATGTACTAAATTAATCATAAGCGTGCAATCATACTCCTCAAGAAAATCAAGAAGTATCAAAATCCTTAACATAAAATCTTGCAAAACCAATTAAACAAATAACTTGCAATTCAATCAAACCAACAAATGGCACTCAAACTTGTCTAATAACTTTATACTTCTCATATCCCATCCACACGCCTCCACCGCTCGCCATCACACCCTTTACTCAACATAATCTGAAAAATATAATTTTGGTGAAAGGGGTGGGTAATCATAAAATAATCACTCAGTGGGGACGTTAGTTCGAAATCTAAATATAATGTACATGCATACATGAAAACATACCAAACATACATGTTGATACGAGCATCCATGATTCTGTTGATACCACAAGGATATCCATGATTCTGTTGACACCACAAGGGCATCCATGTTGACACCCTTTGGCATCCGTGTTGGTACTAAAAGCACTCATATTTCTTAGCATATAAACATATAAACACATCAACAAAACATTTAAAAATCGAACCATAAATACCACTTTTTCACCATGAATTCCCACCTTGACTTCTTAGAAAAAGCATTGAGTTGTGTGTACGTTCGGCTTCCTAAACCCTTGAATTGATCCTCCAACTTCCTCTTCCTTAAGCAAATCTCGAAATCTCACAACTCTCTCTCTATGAACTCTCGAAAAAATAAAATAATAGATCTTACTTACACTCTTGGAAATTCTCGAAAATTATGAAGGTGTGTGTGTAGGTTGGCTGCCAATAATGGTCTCATATATATATGATGGAAAGATATAGGGCTTGAATAAAATCTTGGTGAATATATGATGATGATGAACGAAATATGGCTTGGTTATGGTATCTTGGCCGAAATTTTTGTGTAGAAAAAAGAAATATATGGTTCATGAACAAATCTTGAAGATATCTTGGAAATAAAATCTATTTTAACTTGTAATAGGGGTGAAAACGAAAATTGTAGGACTAGAATAATAAATCTTGGATTTGAATCTTTGAAATAATATCTTGGATGAAAAATAATGAAAGTGGCCGAAAATATTTGGCTTGTGTGTTTGTAATCTTGGCCGAATCTTGAAGGGAAAATAGGAAAATATGGCATGATGAACATATCTTGGGAAATCTTCTAATATCTCCAATAATAAATGTAACAACCTCAAGACTTCATAATATTAAAATCCTAATGCTAATTTCAAAAATATCCATTAGGATAATATTCATCTCTCTTAATAAAAATATTAAGGACACTAACTAACTAACTCTAAACCTTAGTCTTCCAAAATTACCCTCATTCTTGTAACAAACTTTGAATTTCCTCTCTCCTAAAAGTGTTCCTTCTCTAAAATTCGAATCCTCAAGAAAATAATATCTAATCCCAAATAAATCCTCAATTCTACTTAATATTATTCTTAAAGGACTAAAACTCTTAATAATAATAAAGTCTAAAATTCGAAACTTAAGTATTACTTCTAAATCCCAAAAGTATCACAACTAGTTCTAAAGGTTCTCTAATACTAAAAGGATTAAGAAATAATAATAAACAAAAGATAAAGTACTAAGCATAAAAACTTAAAGGACTATACTAGGAAAAAGCTAAGACACGCTGTTGATATGGCGAACTAACACTATCGACATGGGGCAATTACGCAAGGCTTAGCAGGTCGCCAGGGCCCATCCAGATCCATTGAAGTGTGGAGCTCGCCCATGCAGGGACGACTTAGCTACGTAGCTCGCCCAAAAGAGCTAACCTCTGTCATTACCGGAGCTCGCCTGGAGCTCGCCCCATGTCCCCCTGTGGGCCTTACCGAGTTCCACCACCATGTAGCATTCGTAAGCCATGCTAGGCATTGAAGCTCGCCCTGGAGCTCGCCGAGCCACTGAAACTCATCTCCGAGCTCGCCCATGAGCTCGCCTGTTAGCCTACTAGATCCTGATGGTTGTACTCTTTTTTCCTCCGTCCGGTTTATCCACAAGGGTGGTTTACGGCGAGGTTTTTAATGAGGCCCATCTAGTCTAAGGCATAGTAGTAGGACGAGGCACAACATAGGTAGCAGTGTAAGGGACCAGGACGAGGGTTACGGACCCTCGTCAACACCGAAAGCTATATAGGCTCGTAAGGTGCCGTCTCACACCCACACACCTATAAATAAGACCTCTCTTGTACTATTCACACAATGCACACAAATTCTGAAAATTAATACTACTACTCTTGCAATATTTCTCTCTCTAAACTCTCTATTCTCCCTCCCCAAGAACATTAATTCAAAGATTATTGTTTGATAGGATTAATGTGTTGTAAAGCCACATAAACAAACATAGATTAGAAAATTCTATCAACAATTTGGCGCTAGAAGGAGGGTGGTCTCCCGAATCTGAAAAATTAAAGGGAAAAATTTCAAGAACAAAAAGTTAGGGTTTAGTTGAAGGTTTGAAGATTTGAAGGTGTTCTTGGTAAAACTCAAGAACACTTGGAGATACACATACATCTTCATCCCTTGAACGAAGAACCCAGATTTCTGGACAAGAACCTGAGTTTTTGAATTTCACAAAATCGGTCATGAACAAGTTTTCAAACGCGCGCGTGCACACGAATAAACCAAACTTCGGACAATTCGTCACACGCAAGGCTAGACGAAAACCTGCACAGCTCCGCCTAAGCTGGACGATAACCATTCAGGCGACCTCCATCACCCCGGCGACCTCCCTCCACTTCGACGCCCTTCAGCGAGTTACCCCCTCCGAAACCCAAAAATGGCTAACACTCGAGCCGCCAAGGGACAGACCTCCGCAGCTGCGGGAAGGTCTAGAGGGGGCAATCAAAACCAGGCCGAGGTGGAGACCTCACACCAGGTGGTGGAGACATCACAACCGCCTCCCCAGAAGAGCACCGCAGCTCCGCGACCTCAGCGAACTGCGGCGACCCAGGAAGACTTAGCCCCCGCTCTGAGGGACCTGGTCAGCAATCCTGATGAGCTCCAATGCACCATCGTGACCCTACAAAGGTTGCAGCAGCGACAGCAGGACGAGCTCGCCCTAGTACCTAGGCGAGCTCCAGCCGCCGAAACCAGGGAGCAGACCAGGCCCACCCAGGGCACCCAAACCAGGGGAGACTACAACGTACTCCCCACTGAGCAGGAGGTGAGCTCGACACAAGCTCGCCAGCGCAGGGAGAGGACAGGTAAAGCCAAAATGGGGGAGGAGGGTCCCGCTCCTTACACTGGAAGGGAGTCGGCCTACACCGGGGCGTCTGGCACCCACCAATCTCAAAGGAGGGAAGTCCTCCAAGGCCGCCTGGGCCCGAGATACGAGGAGAATGAGCGTACGGCAGCCCCAGCCGCGTCCCATGGGGACTCCGACCAACAGCCACGCAGATCAGCCCACGAAAGGCTGAGGAGGCCCGCCGCTGACCGGTTAGGCCCCCACGGCGGACACCAGTTCCAGCCCGCCACTGAGAGGTCACCCCAGAGTGAGGCACCTCGGGGACGTGCATCCGCGAGATGCACGACCTTTGAGCATCCTCCGCCGGAGGTGACCCGAGATGACGAGCTGGCCTCACTGAAAAAGGCCGTTGAAATGCTACAAGCACAGGTAGCAGCCAAGTCTGGCGGACCTGACGCCACGACTCTCCCCACCTCTCCATTGGCACCTGCCATCCTCCATGCACCGGTCCAGAAGAAAATTCAATTCCCGGTGATGTCCGCATACGAAGGTGAGTCGGACCCAAAAGTCCACCTGGCCAAGTACGCGGATTTCATGATTTCGGTCGGCGCCACCGACCCCACCCAGTGCCGGAACTTTCCGTTGACCCTAGGGGACCGAGCTCACCGCTGGTTCTCTTCACTCGCCCCGGGGTCAGTCTGCTCATTTGGCCAACTCTCACGGGAGTTCCTGGCCCACTTCTCTGGGTTCGGGTCCTACCTCACCCAGAAGCACCGGCTCGCCAACATCCATCAAGGTGAGGGCGAGACCGACCAGCAGTACCTGGAAAGGTTCGACAAAATTCTACTGGAAGGCGAGCCGGTAAGTGAGGATACCAAGGTCGTCGCAGCAATGGCCGGACTCAAGAGGGGCACCGACCTCTGGAAGGAAATGCACCTCGCATGTCCCAACACTTATAGCGAATTCCGCCACAAGGCTGGGGTGTTTGTGGCCATGCAGGAGGCACTACTGAAAGAAGTTGGTGCCCACGAGGAAAAGAAGCCCTACGGGAAGAAGTCCGGGGGCATCTACAAAGCTCCCCAGAACTTAAAAGCCTTTGGCGAGGGAGACGAGCTCAAAGAAAAGCTCAACCAGGTCCTCACTGTCTCCGTCGACCAGGTCTTCACTGCCGTCCAAGGCAAGGCCATGCTGGAGGAGCCAAGGCGGATCCGCCAGGACCGCACGAAGCTCAACCCCAGCAAATTCTGTGCCTACCATCAAGCCATCGGCCACTTCACCAGCGAGTGCCGAGACCTCCTCAAGCAACTCTGGAAATTTTACGAGGAGGGGAAATTGGCCGAGTTCGTAAAGAAGGCCCCAGCTAAGAGACCGAGGTTCGAGAGGAGGGCTACCTCCGATGACGAGGAGGAGGAAGCGGACCAACCTGGTCCCCATCACAGACGGAGGGCACCTCCCCAACCTCAGTAAAATATGGAGCCGACTCGGGAACTCTTGGTTCTTGAGGAGGAGATCGGAGCTGCAGGAGGTCTCCAGGATGGGGGATTCTCCATATCCAGGAGAAAGAGAAAGGCCGAAATCCGGGCCATAAATCAAGTCCAGGAAGGCAGCTCCGGCCCCAGGTCCGTCTCACAGCTCGATGACGAGCTGACATTTTCTTCAGCGGACCTGGAGGGGGTACTGATGCCCCACAACGACTCGTTGGTGATAACCGCCGACATCATGAACGTCCGAGTTCACAGGCTACTTGTGGACACCGGCGCATTCACCAACATTCTCTTCAAATCCACCTTGGATGCCTTAGGTGATTTTGAGTCGTACCTGGAACTTAGCAATGCTAGGATAGTGGGGTTCGGAGAGGCTGTAACCGTCCCCCTAGGTAGTGTTAGGTTGAGCGTCCAACTTGTATCGGCTGAGGACCCCGAAAGGAGACTGACTAGGCTCATAGATTTCCTAATTGTCGACCAGCAGTCCTCCTACAATTGGTTCCTTGGCCGCCCTTTTATTAATGAATTCAAAGTGGCATGTTCGACCTACTACTACTGTTTAAAATTCCCAACTCCAAAAGGTACCGGAACTATAAAAGGTGACCAGAAAAAGGCCCGAGAGTGTTTACTCCAAATCAAAGATGGTCGGGTCAAGAAATCCGTTACACAAGTCCACATCCTCGAAGAGGACGTACAGATCCCTGCAGACGAGCCAAACACCCTAGACGACATCTCGATCGAAACTGAGATGATAGAGGTAGGCGATTTGGCAGAGATCAACCAAGGCGGTGGACCTGTGCAAGACACACAACCGACACCAACGGAGGGCGTAGAAGAAACCCAAGTGTTGAGACCTGCGCAGGGGTCGGTAACTGCACAGGGGCAGCAGCCTACTCCCTTGGAGGTAGCTGATGAGGCTCAAGGTGGGCGACCTGCGGGAGGTCAAGAACCAACACCCATGGACGTTGACCCAACTCCCCAAGTCACCACACCATCCCAAGCTGACGGACCACCGGAGGTGTTCACAACCGACAAGCTCGCCCAAGCTGAAAGTCAACCCGATGACCTCGAGCCGCGCATAGGCCACGAGCCTGCGCAGATGTCACAAGGGGAGTGGGACGAGTTCATCAACGACCCGAGGTGGAAATGTCAGAAGAGAAAAGCAACCCCCGTGGAGGAGTTGACGGCACTCCCGGTGGACCCGGAAAGGGACTTAGAACTTTTCATCGGTTCTGAGTTACCTGAACCGTACCGGTCGAGGATGGAGCTGTTCTTGATGTCCAACCTGGACATATTTGCCTGGTCCCACGAAGACATGACGGGGATCCCGTTGGAACATGCTTGCCACAGGCTTAACATAGATCCGACGAGGAGACCCGTACGCCAAAAGTGAAGAAAATATGGACCAGACAAGTACGCAGCTCTAACAGTTGAGGTGGAGAAGTTGTTAGACAACAAACTCATCAAGGAGGTTTTGTGTCCGCAGTGGGTCGCGAACCCCGTCCTGGTGAAGAAACACAACGGGACGTGGAGACTCTGCATTGACTTCACGGACCTGAACAAAGCATGCCCAAAGGACAACTTCCCACTACCCCACATTGACCAGCTAGTAGACAGCACTGCAGGCCATGAGATGATGACATTCATGGATGCTTTTGCAGGCTATCATCAGATAGCTCTACACCCGGAAGACCAGGAACACACGGCGTTCTACACCAACAAGAACATGTACTGCTGGGAAAGGATGCCGTTCGGACTCATCAACGCCGGAGCTACGTACCAGAGATTGGTGAACAAAATGTTCGACCAACACATCGGTAAATCCATGGAAGTGTACGTGGACGACATAGTTGTCAAGAGTTTGAGAAAGGAGGACCACCTGGACCACCTGAAATAAACTTTCGACATACTGTGCCACTACAACATGAAATTGAACCCCAAAAAGACTAGCTTTGGCGTACACTCTGGGAAGTTCCTGGGGCACCTAGTTAGCCAGCGGGGAATTGAGGTCAACCCGACACAGGTCCAATGCATAATCGAGATGGGGATACCCGATTCCATCCAAAAAATTCAAAGACTAACTGGGTGCATGGCGGCCCTTAACAGATTCATCTCCAGGTCCGGCGACAGAAATCATCCATTTTTCGAGGTAATTAAAGCAAACACACGGAGGTACAAAGAGGCGGCCAAGGCCAACAAGCTCCACCTAAAAAACCACTTCGTCTGGACAAATGAATGCCGACGAGCCTTCGAAGATATCAAAACATACCTGGCAAATACACAGGTTCTGTCGAAACCAATACCTGGAGAGAAGCTGTATCTGTACCTAGCCGCGTCGGAGGTGGCCATCAGCTCCGTCCACAGGATAAAACACACCTCCCAGTGTACTACGTGAGCCAAGTCTTACATGAAGCTGAGCTGCGGTACACCCCAACAGAGAAGCTGGCTTATGCACTGGTGATGAGTGTTAGAAAATTGAGGCCTTACTTCTTCGACCATCCGGTGGAGGTGCTGACAACGTTCCCACTGCGTCAAATACTACATCGCCCAGACACTATCGGACGCCTGCTGAAATGGTCACTGGAGATCAGCCAATACGGTATAACCTACGCACCCCGAACAGCGATCAAGGGACAAGCACTGGCCGACTTCATCGTCGAGCTAACTTTCCCACAAAATCCGACGAGGGGGCGTATAGCTCCGTGGCATCTCTACGTGGACGGATCATCAACTAGCATGGCAGCAGGCGCCGGCGTAGTCCTGATCAGCCCCGATAGACAAGTCTTCACCTCCGCAATTCGGTTCGACTTTTGAGCAACCAACAATGAAGCGAAGTATGAAGCGTTGATAGCAGGACTTAGGCTATCATTAGCTGTGGGGGCAACCAATCTTCAAGTTTTCGGAGATTCCCAGCTAATAATATCCCAAGTCCGGGGGGAATTTGAAGCAAAAGACCAGCAGATGATGACCTACCAGAAGATAGCGGCGCATCTGATCTCGATGTTTACACAAGTTTACATCAATCAAATACCGCGGCTAGAAAACACACAGGCAGATGCTCTAGCCCGGCTAGCTACTAGCAACGGCGAAGCCGAATTCACGGAGGTTGTGATCACCACACTGAAAAACCCCTCGACGTCTGATTAAGAGATAAATCAGACCTCGAGTGGGGGGCAGGAGGATAGTGAAGGTGGTGAAGATTGGTGCACTCCAATCCAAAAATACCTAACAGACGAAACAACACCCGTGGACACCTGGGAAGCTAGCCGGCTAGTAAAGCAAGCTGCCAGATATACGCTGCTGGATGGCCAACTCTATAAACGTGGATTCTCTCTACCCCTACTCAAATGCCTAACTAGGAAGCAGGGGTCCGAAGTGTTAGAAGAAATTCACGAAGGGATTTGTGGGAGTCACGCTGGGGGGCAAGCATTGGCATACAAGACGATAAGGCAGGGCTACTACTGGCCCACTCTTCGCAAAGATGCCATCAGCTTCGCTCGAAGGTGCCGAAAGTGCCAACTTTTCGCACCTAACATCCACTCCCCAGCCAACCAGCTGAAGTCGGTGTTCAGCCCATGGCCTTTTGCGAAATGGGAAATCGACTTGATCGGCCCATTTCCACCTGGTAGAGGCGGTGTAAAGTTTGCTGTCGTAGCAGTAGACTACTACACTAAGTGGGCTGAGGCCGAAGCTCTCACAACCATAACCCAAGAAAGGATGATCGGCTTCATTTGGAAAAACCTGATCTGCAGGTTTGGACTCCCGCAGTCGGTCATCACTGATAATGGAAGGCAGTTCGACGGACAGAAGTTGAGGGACTTCTGCAGTTCATGGAACATCAAGAAGCACTACTCAACTCCGTATCACCCCCAGTCGAACGGCCAAGTCGAGGCGGTAAACAAGATCTTGAAACACATATTAAAGCTTCGCCTCGAGGAAAAGAAAGGAAGCTGGGCAGATGAACTCCCGGAGGTCCTATGGTCTAACAGAACTTCCTATAGGGCCAGTACCGGGGAGACCCCGTTTGCCCTAGCCTTCGGGACTGAAGCCGTAGTCCCGGTAGAAGTCCAGAACAAGACTTGGAAGGTGGTGGGATATGATGAAGAAAAGAATGATGAAGCCTTGGCAGTAGAAAAAGATCTGATCGAAGAGACCAGAGCTTCATCAGAAATGAAAAACGCCACCTACAAGCGCAGAGCGGAAAAATATTACAACTCTCAGGTCCGAGACCGAAAGTTCAAGGTCGGGGACCTGGTGTTGAAAAAGAAATTGATGGCCCCACCAGGTGTATTTGGTTCAAATTGGGAAGGACCATTCCGGGTCACTGCAGCCTGGCCGAACGATACCTATGATCTAGAAGACGCAGAAGGCAAAGCTTCGTCATACACCTGGAGCTCGGCACATCTAAAAAAGTTCTACCAATAGACTAGAATTCTGTAATAGACTAGTCGGAGGTTGCCATCAAAAATGTAGATGGCAACCGATGTAAATTACGTAGCTATAAAAAGTCAGAGAAATTCAGAAAATTCAGAAAAATTCCCAAGTGTTTAGACCTGTGCAGCTCTCCAACCAGACGAGCTGCGCCAGGTCGCCCACTACACCAAGCCCAGCTCGCCAAACCCAGCTCGCCCATGTGCTAAAAAATCCACGGTGCGCAAGGATCAAGGTCCCAAGCGTTGTAATTGAATAGCTCGAAGGCAAAGGCCAAAGTGCCCAAGGTCGCGAAGGTACCCTTTTTAAAGGGTTGCTAAGCGCCTACTGCCACAAGTTAGAAAAATTCACGAAAAAGACAAAAACGTCTAAGGCAAGGTTCATGAAACCCAATGGCCCAACGTGAATCAATCGAAGTGCAGTTCGCTGCCCTAAGTGGTCTAAGACGGACGATTCGCGGTCTTAAGTGGCGTAAGACGAAGAATACGCACTCTCAAAACAGAGGTACAATTCGTAGTCGTAAGTGATGTAAAACGAACAATTCGCTTCTCAAAGTAGAATAAGACTTTCAATTATGTACCAGGAAAATAAACAAGAACGAGCTATTTTAAGAAATTATAACGTAAAAGCGCAAAAACATAAATGAAAAAAGTTGGACAAAAAATGCTCGACTTATATTCAAAAGGATACTTAAGAGATTTTCAAGCCAAAAATATACTTGAAAAAATCCTAAGTATGAGTAGTGGTGCTGGCCACAAAGGCCGACCAGCTTAGCCGTCTTTGAATTACAAAAAGCTCCTTCTGGGCGAGCTGCACGTGCCCGGCGAGCTAAATCTACTTGGACAAAAAGTAAAGACTACAAAAATGGAGCTCCTTCTGGGCGAGCTCCACAACCCGACGACCTGCTACAACTTGGAAAATAAAAGCTAATCTAGGAAAGCAGGAAAAAGCCTAAGTCCCGGGGGCGTCAGCAGGAGCGGTGGCGACCTCAATCGGGGCAGCGGCAACCTCAGCAGGAACGGGAGCGACCTGGGCACTGGGAAGGGCGAGTTCGGCCTCTGAAGTGATATTACCAGTCAGTGCGCTGGCGTCGAACTCGCCCAAGTTTAGCACGGCGTCCCCACAGGCCTCCTGCAGTTGCTCGATAGTGAGAGGGACATGCTCCTCCCCGCCGGCGACCTCCCCCTCAGCAATGTCCAACTCAGGCACCTCGACTGTTTTGATAATTCTAAAGCGGTCCGGTACAAAGTCGAGAGGAATGCCGAGCTCAGGTAGGTCACCGATATCTAGCTCGGCGCCATCGGGAAAGGGAACCCGGTCCAAGCAGGCCTTGAAATCGCCCACCACAGCCTCCACCTCATCATCCTTGTGAGCTCGCGCCCACCAGAGAGTCCGTAAAACTTCAGCGTAACATTGGACGCATCCTTTGTCGGAGGCCTCGGCCTTCACGGCCGCCAGGTCCAGCGAGGAGAAGGCAGCATTACGCAGCTCGGTGATCTCATTAGCTTTCGCCTCCAACTCACCCCTCAGCCTCTCGCAGTCGGCGTTTGAGCTCTTCACTAGACCCCGCTGCAGCGCGAGGTCTTTCTTCGTGATTCCGTGGCTGCCGACCTCTTGGGCGAGCTGGGCGGCGAACTCCTCTTCCTTGGCTTTTATTCTCGCCTCCGTCTCCTGTTCGAGCCGGGCGAGCCGGCGTTGGACGGCGTCAAGCTGTTGAAGGGCACTCTGCTCGGTAACCAATGAGGCCTCGGCCCTCTCCTCGGCGAGCTGCGCCTATTTTTTCGCCTTGTCGGCTGAGTCCGCCAATGCCAGCATTCGCTTGTTCCTGTCAGAACGCCCTGCCTCCAACTCATCGATCTGCTCAAGGGCCTTTTGGTTGGCGAGCACCACCCTGCTCGCATAGTGGGTCGAGAGAAGAAGATTCTCTCTCAGATCCTGGACATTGACACCCGCCACCAGTGGGGTCGTCCAGTGCCTAGGCATCTCACTCACAGCATTCCGGGCTATGCCCGGAGGAAGATTCCACATCGATGTGAGAGAGCGAGATCGCTCAAAGGCATGCAAGGCCTCGTGGCGGTTCGGGAAGGCAATGGGGGCATAACTGCGGAATCAAAACAGATGGAAAATGTTAGAAAAATAAAATAATGATGGGCAAAGAAGGTCAGTTGGGCGAACTACTTACTGAATTCGGTCGGGATCCCAACCCAGCAGGGTGTCATCGGTAGTTTGAACCCCGAACGGAGACGGCAAAGGGGGCGAGCTCCGGATGGGCGTGGCCGCCAGCGGGGCGGCAGATTGAGCGGAACCCCCCTGCCCCGACCTCACCGAGGTCCTCTCGGCCCGGTCAGACTCTTCGTCAACCAGGCCGGTAAATCTCGTTCTTTTGCGAGCCGGGGGATCATCCTCGCCAGCTCGGGAGCCACCACCACCTTGGGTCCCCCTCTTTCCTCGACCTCGCTCGGAGGGGCCAGCAGCTCGTCCTCCACATCGCCCGGCTCGGGCGACCTCCGATGCCTTGGACTTTTCAGGAGCCTTAGCATTCTCCTTCTGGGCTCCCGACCCACCTGCCTCGCCCCTTTGGGAGGCGAGCTCCGCCTTCTTGCTCGCCTCCAGCGCGAGCACAGACGGCGGGGCTAGTCTGTTGGGGCGAGGTGGGCCCATCTCAAATCGCTCTTTCACGAGTTGATAGGCCTCGGGGACCTCGGCGATCGGGATGGCAACGAAGCTACCACCTGCACAAAAAATACAAATATCAGCATGATGGACGAGCTACCCCCCCCCCCCGTAGGCGAGCTGCAAAGAGTTAGACCTGGGAGCTCGGGACCTTGGATGTCAAGGTGGTGCGGTAGTGTGAGGAGCCCGGCGAGCCGCAGGCAATGGTGCGCGCACAGATGGGCGACCTGTCTGTCCTTCTCGCTTCTCAAACAGCAAATGGCGCGCACCACGTCGAACTGCTCCGACACTTTAGGCCTGCCCCGGCTGGATTTGTGTCGCTTCGGAACTGCAAAAGGAAAGGAAATTAGAATTAGTATATCTAATTCAACCCACGCACACCGAAATAAGCGACCTACTGCTGGCTTCTCCATATCCCCCTGGGGTGGGAATACGGTCACCCCGTCCGTGATACGTGTTGGAGGCTCGCCAATCTCCACCGATGAAGAAAAACTGCTTCTTCCATTCACGGACTTTATTGGGCAGTTCCCCAAGAAATTTCTCCCCTGGACGAGCTTTCAGGTAATAATACCCCGCGCCGTCCTGCGCCCGCTTGGTCACGGCGAAGAGCTCGCCCAGGTCCGCCGAGGTTGTCGCGTTCTCATAACCCTCCAACCCAAAAATAGACAGGGCGGCGAGGAGGTTGCTCCATGCATTTGGAGTGAGCTGGGTGATGGCCAGATTATTGTCAGCAAGGTATTGACCGAGGATCGGGTGCAGCGGCAAAGTAAGCCCGGCCCTCAGGACATCCACGTTCAAGGCAGTCATCCCCTCAAGAGGTGCGTCGGCCCGCTCATCCTTCATCGGGGCATACATAAAAATATCCAGTGGGATGCGATACTCCTTGCGTATAATAGGCAGGTCGCATTCATCAATAAGGCTCTCCACCTCGCCAGCCTTATACTCAGAAGGGGCAACTTCTTCCAGGTCGGCGGGGTCAGCGCGAGATACCCGATTTGGACAAGGGAAGCTCGCCGCATACTCGACAATATACTCATTCCAGTCGAACGGGTGAACCACCTGGGTGGGGACCTGGTACTCTACCAGCTGGGGTTCTGGGAAGCCAATACGACGGAACCATTCAAGTGTAACTTCCTCCAGATCGCCACCCTCCTCGCCGACCTCGGCGTTACCCTCATCAACCTCCTCGGGTCCCTCGTTGCCGCTGGCAACTCTTTCCTCTTGGGCGACCTCAACGCCTTCCTCCCATACCTCGCGGTATATAGAGCTGGAGGCTCCTTCCTCCGCATTGGGACGGATTTCACTGGGCAGCTCGCTGCGCAGCTCGCTGGAGACTCGGCAAGCTACCGAGGTCGCCTCAGAGCTGGAGCCAATCTCAACATACGAAACCCGAGGTGGCTCATCCTCAATTATGGGCAGTTTATCAGGATTCCGGTCCGACAGAGTTCTACTCGAAGAGCGCGTCGACATGGTCTCAGAAGAGTTCAAAGGTCTCAAAGTCCAGTAATCCAAGAGTCAGGGAAATGTAAGAGTTCCTCGGTACAATCCACGGTCCAAAAATCCCGTAATCCCGAAGAAACAACAGAAAAATCAAGCAAATGAGGGAAGAAAAAGGAGAAAGAAATCGAATCCTACCTTGGAGAACCTTCGAAAATCCGTCGAACACGAGAAAAAATTGGTCACCGGGAAAGCTCTGGAATTTGAAATGCAGAAAGTGAAGAAATGAATCTACCTCACCCTATTTATAGACGTCGGGGCGAGGTGCAATATTCACGAAACACAAGGGCCTATCTGCAAAAAATTTAAAAGGTGACATTATTGTAGGCGGGAACCGAGGTCTCAAAAGGCGTGCATGACCCTTGGATTCCCGCATCACGTCTGCCAGAAGCAACCGCTTGGATCGAGCTCGCCTGTCAACCCAATCATCACGCATAGGTAGTTCGCCGAGTTTTAAGTTTTCCAGCTCGCTTGCACATTTGACAAGGTCATAATGCATGCGAGCTGGGGGGCAAATGTTGATATGGCGAACTAACACTATCGACATGGGGCAATTACGCAAGGCTTAGCAGGTCGCCAGGGCCCATCCAGATCCATTGAAGTGTGGAGCTCGCCCATGCAGGGACGACTTAGCTACGTAGCTCGCCCAAAAGAGCTAACCTCTGTCATTACCGGAGCTCGCCTGGAGCTCGCCCCATGTCCCCCTATGGGCCTCACCGAGTTCCACCACCATGTAGCATTCGTAAGCCATGCTAGGCATTGAAGCTCGCCCTGGAGCTCGCCGAGCCACTGAAACTCATCTCCGAGCTCGCCCATGAGCTCGCCTGTTAGCCTACTAGATCCTGATGGTTGTACTCTTTTTTCCTCCGTCCGGTTTATCCACAAGGGTGATTTACGGCGAGGTTTTTAATGAGGCCCATCTAGTCTAAGGCATAGTAGTAGGACGAGGCACAACATAGGTAGCAGTGTAAGGGACCAGGACGAGGGTTACGGACCCTCATCAACACCGAAAGCTATATAGGCTCGTAAGGTGCCGTCTCACACCCACACACCTATAAATAAGACCTCTCTTGTACTATTCACACAATGCACACAAATTCTGAAAATTAATACTACTACTCTTGCAATATTTCTCTCTCTAAACTCTCTATTCTCCCTCCCCAAGAACATTAATTCAAAGATTATTGTTTGATAGGATTAATGTGTTGTAAAGCCACATAAACAAACATAGATTATAAAATTCTATCAACACACGCCTAAAAGCATAACTTAAGGGACGAAAACCATGCAGTTAGACCTTGGGTGTTACAACCAATCTTCATGCGACATTGATGCGAGATAAAGGAATGCGTAGCTTCGGTATCAAATAAGGCAGTTATTGGTACCGAATTCAAAGTGAGCATACCTGCCAACGTCTCCGAAGGAGATTGATCCTCATCTGGCTCTCCCGTAAGTGAGTATACACGTGCTTGGGCAGCTCCCCTATTCGGACAGTCGGGCGTTCTATGCCCCGGTTTATGGCATCGATAACAAACGTCTCTCCCCCAAAGACACTCTCCTTTGTGTGGCTTTCCACATTTCGAACAAGCCGTGATCGCCACTTGGTTTCCTTGTCTAGGCCTAAAGTCTTGAGTCACTTCTTGTCCTTGCACACCATGGTTAGGTAATTTCCTTGCTCCGCCGGATTGGTCCCATTTCCTCTTGTTATCAAGTGGCCTCCTATCCGCCTCGTCCTTCAAACAAGCTACCATTTGTTCGGCTCTCTCTAAGACCTCGGGAAAAGTTAGGTTCCCTAACGCTACTATAACGTGTTGAATTTCGGCCCTAAGTCCCTTAGTGAAGCGAAGAAAACATTTTTGCTCGGTGTCGACTAGATGGTGAGCAAAACGTGCTAGTTGGCTAAACTTCAACTCATACTCTGCAACCGTCATGTTTCCTTGTCGCAAATCTAGGAACTCACTCTCCTTCCTATCCTTATAAGACTGCGGGTAGTATCTCTCCATTAATATCTCCTTGAAACGCTCCCAAGTCAAGGCTTGTCTCTCCTCAACTGGGCGAATCGTCCAATAACTCTCCCACCAATGGTTGGCATCTTGAATCAGTTGGAATGCTAAGCAAGCAATCCGCTGTGCATCAGTGCACTATATCAGCTGGAATATCCTTTCCATTGATCGGAACTACTTCTCGACAGCGTCCAGTCCGTCACGTCCATTGAAGGTAGCAGGCTTGTACCTCCTAAATTGCTCAACTACTTGTGTGGTGTTGTACATAGGCGCAACATTGTTAATCACATGGTTAGCTCTAGGGCGACCCAGGCCCCTCTCCTCGGATGTTCCCTCCGGCATGTCACAAGTAGCGTTGTAGTGCGCATCACGTCCGCGGGCCATCTAAACTACGAAAAAAGGGCCTAACGGGGTAAGACTACCTAAACAGATCTAAACAATTCTAGGAAAAAATCTTATGAACTAATCAACGCTTCTAAACCTATCTCAAATGCTACTTATAATCCATAGCTTAAATCTATTCATGCGGGGCGTTACATTAAGGATATAGAAGTAGAGTTGAAGGAAACTTTATATAAATTAATAAGATATTGTATTATTTTAAGGTGTGTTGATAGGCGAACTACTAATGGGTAATTACAAGATTAGGTAACTAAGGCTGGGGAGCTCGCCAGGAGCTCGCCAACATAGTATAAGGCCACGTCATCAACTTTGATCAAGTCAACACCATAAGTAGCATAGAAGATCGCCCAGACGCATGATGACGTGTCAATAGTTGACCAACACCAGGTGAGAGAAGAGCTCGCCAGCTTGCCAAGAGAGCTCGCCTATAGCTAGCCCATATCCAAGAGACAAGACTGAAGCCCACTACTATAACTCATCCCAGAATAGCACAAGGTAAGGTAGCTCGCCGAGAAGCTCGCCCAAGTCCTGAGTAGAGACGATAGCTATATAGGGACTTAGTAGTGATGTAATAGAAACATAGTAGTGAGTAAGGACAGGTGTTGAGGACACTTGTCAGCACCTAAAGCCAAGTAAGCTCATAAGGTGCCACGTCACACCATGCAAACCTATAAATAGATCTCTTGTACACTCTTTCTTTCTCTAAGCTCATTATTCCAAACATACTTTCTCACTCTACTCTTCACACACACTCTCTCTCTAAAATATTATCAAGAACATAAACCCCAATCCTTTGATTATTGTTTGGTGGAATTCCATCATAATTACAGTCACTTAATCCTACAATTAAACAATTCCATCAACATGGTGATTTACATATAAGTTCAAAAAAGTTACTATATTTACAAATAGGTTCACAATATTTGCACAGAAGCATTTTTTTTCTGCACAGAACCAATTTGTAATTAATGTTAATTTTGTGAACCATTTTATAGTTTTCCCATTATTTTATTATTTTTAGTTAGTATGATAATAATTGTATTGAAAAGTGATGTATTATTATATTATTAAATAAGTGGGTAAAATAAAACTAGAACGGAGATAAATGGGTAAAATAAAAGTAGAAGAGAGAGAGAGCTTAAGTGAGTAAAATAAAAATAAATATAAAATGTGTAGTTGGATGAAAATTGATGATGTAATTGTATGAAATTTTGTGAAATTCGCAAGGGTGCAAATGACATTTGGCGGTCGTCGGGTGGTCGAGTGCTGCCAAGCGCCTAGACCACCTAGGCGGTGCCAATGTTTTTTTATTTTTTATTAATATTAATTTTTTAAAATATATATTAATAGAAATATACATTATACGATAAATTATAAATTTAAAACATAGTTAATAACCATCACAAAACATAACAAGTTAACAAAATGTTACAAACTATCACAATACGACATTATCCAACTTCTAAATGAAACACAAAAATAGCAAAATACATAATACGAATAAATTATGAAGTAATTCAATTAAACTTCCATTTTTTAGTAATTTAGTAAATTAGTTTTTATTTTTTAATTTTAGTTCTAATTTTGAAGTTGAAATAAAAATTAAAAAAGAAGAGTAATGACCGTTTAGGCGGTGCCAAGAGCCCAAGGCGGTCTCGCCAGCCTCGGCAGTGCCAAATGGATTGTCGAATTTTTCTCGACGATTTGAGCTAGGCATCGGCGGCTGAGTGCCTTCAAGCACCTAAGTGGTCTCGGCGACCGTCATTTACATCTATAGAAAACAGACACACATACATATAGTAGATATGATTTAATATTTTGATGGAGAATGTAATTTAACCATTCAAAATTGGATGAGATAGGTAGAGTTGGCAAACGGGCCGGCAGACCTTGGTGCTTAACGGGCCCATCAGACCAAGGCATATTCACAGGTCGGTCGAGTCAATTCATTTTTCAATCGGGCCTGTAAAGGTAGAGCCCAATTCAATCCAAATATCGGGTAGGCCAGATCGGCTCATCAGATCGAGTCGAAATTGTCAGCTCTATGGATAGAGGATGGTCCATCCTCATCTGGATAAATTCATTATTAATTAAAAAATTTAATTAACTTATACTTAAATTTTTTTAATATAATTAATTTATATTTTTTTAGTACAAAGATGTCACATTTTTAATGGATAATGAAGAGAAATTTTATTTTTGGTAAGTAAGATTTAATAACATGTGAAAGTAATTAAACAATTGGATGATGACAAAAACATTATTCTTATTATTTATTTTTTTTTTTTGAGAGGATGACAAAAACATTATTGATAAAGACAGAATCAGCATAATCATGCAGTATAAAGCTACTCATGGAATAATAATCACCTCTCTCTCTCTCTCTCTCTCTCTCTTAGCCGGCAGACCTTGGGCGACTTCCATGAAATCTCAATAGAGTAGGTTGATATCTTAGCTAATAATCAGTTTATCTGAAAAACGAAGGTTTTTTTTTTGTAATGTTATAAGGTATTCCTTTCTTTTGCATCCAAATCATTGTTGAAAGATGAACAATTAAAAAACTTGGTGTGAATTCAATAGTAAAGAATGTGTCTTGATTTACATCAACCATTCAAAAACAAACTCTGCACTACTTCACGGTATCAGTTTCAATTTTTGTCACAGAATTTTGCATATGTTATGTTTGATGAAATGCCTCTTTGAAACATTTCCTTAAATCTTGCTTTCTCGTCTTACGCTTATAGATTCTACACCAACTAATTTTTTTTATTTATATCCGTCGGCCGGGCATTTGGAGCTTATTCATCCCAAATTGAGTCTTTGGAAGCAGCGTCTGTTCGATCATACACCATCTTTTTCCATTATTTAGATTTGATGAATATTGCAGAGACGATCTTCATTTTTTTTTTTCAAATTTGCCATTTTACATGTAAGGTTTGGATATGGGAAAAAGTTGATAAATTTATTGTTGTAAAATTATGCATGTGATCGAGTCTGAGCTCGAGTTTTCAGTTCAGAGCCGAGTTTCGAGCTTCAAGCTTCAACTATAGTACTCAAGTCGAGTTGGAGCGCAACACTACTCATTCACACCCCTGGGAGTAAATTCCAGTAGCCATTGACGAGAATTTATTCCTTCCAAAAAAGTTCAACAGATATGGAGAAAGCAGCCGATGATTGCCTAGTTTTTTATGTGAATGGAGAGAGATATGAGGTCCCTGATGCAGAGCCATCCACTACTTTACTGGAGTTTTTGCGCTGCCGCACCCCTTACAAGAGTGTTAAGCTTGGTTGCGGTGAAGGTGTGTCTGCTTTTCATATGTGATTTTTAAATTCTTTTTTAAAAAGTGTGTTGCTCTGCACTTCTGCGTTAAATTTCTTAATGCTAGCTGAGTAGCGGTTGTTGTTTTTTATTGTGCACTCTGTTTTCATGGATATTCTGTTGTTGTTCCTCCATCCTTTTCTAAGAGTATTTGTGCGTGGGAGTTATCGGCAATGTTCTAAAAGTCGGCCGGCTAGTCGGTCCTTGACCGATCTGATTTACACCGGATCGCTAAAAAAAACCTTTGTAGATAGTAGTCGGTGCCTAGAGCCCATTAGATGGTGACTAGGCCTATTAGATACCAACTAAGGCAACGATTAGACCGAGTAGATGCTGACTAAGTCTTTTCCGATTAGACCTATTTCTCTCTTTTTATAAAAAAATTTTAATTCCTTTTGATTTTTAAATTATGACTTTATTATTTTTTATTATTTTATGTTAAACGTATTATTAATTTATTAAATAATTAATTATTTATCATTTAGGTGCTTTCGACTGGATTCCATATAACTATTGATTATTTGTTGGACCTCTTGATGTGGGACATGTTTCATATAACTATTGTTGTGTCCAGAATACCTTTGTTTTGACCATGAAATGACCACCCATGCATGCTTTCTAATTCTTCTAGACGTTGATTCCATTTTTGTTTATTTGTTGTTTAAGGATTTCCTATGTTATATACACTTGCAGATCTCTACTTTTAGTCGTCAAACAATTTGATTTTCAATAATATTTGCCTTCATTTTGTTGTATCTTTTTGTTTGATTCGAGTCATCTCTTCAGGTGGTTGTGGAGCTTGTGTTGTTCTGCTATCGATGTATGACATTGCACTCGAAAAGGTTGAAAGTTTCAGTGTCAGTTCATGCCTTACGCTTCTTGGCAGTATTAATGGCTGTTCAATTACAACAAGTGAAGGCCTCGGAAACAGCAAAAATGGATTCCATCCGATCCATCAAAGGTTTGCTGGATTCCATGCTTCTCAATGTGGCTTCTGTACCCCTGGAATGTGCATGTCATTTTTCTCAGCACTTGTAAATGCTGAGAAAGCCAATCGACCAGAAGCTCCACCTGGATTCTCAAAGCTAACAGTTTCTGAAGCTGAGAAGGCCATAACAGGAAATCTTTGCAGATGTACTGGATATAGGCCGATTGCTGATGCTTGCAAAAGTTTTGCTGCAGATGTTGATTTGGTGGATTTGGGACTCAATTCATTTTGGAGAAAAGGAGAAACGAAGGAGGTAAAAGGCTGTAGATTACCATCTTATCATCCGAAAGATCATGCCTGTTCATATACTGAAAAATCAGGGGATGAGAACAGGTCAACAAAGCTTTTCAATTCTAAAAATTACTCATGGTATAGTCCTGTAACAGTTGCGGAGCTTCAACAATTGTTCCATTCAGATACATTTGAAAATGGTGGTAGCATCAAACTAGTTGTTGGAAACACATCGAATGGCTATTACCATGAAACTGAGAAATACGACAAGTACATTGATCTGAGATACATCCCCGAGCTTTCAGTAGTTAAAAAGGATGAGTCAGGTATTGAACTTGGAGCAGCTTTGTCTATTTCAAAAGCCGTATTACATTTGAAAGAACAAAGCAAAGCCAACTTATGCTCGAGTGGGGAACTCGTTTTCACCAAAATTGCTGAGCATATGGAAAAGATCGCATCAGGCTTTGTTAGGAACTCAGCTAGTATTGGTGGGAATTTAATTATGGCACAGAGGAACCATTTTCCTTCGGATATTACTACGTTACTTCTTGCCGTGGATTCTAGTGTGAGCATACTCTCAGGTAATAAACATGAAAAGGTTAGTTTTGAAGATTTTTTGAGTAGACCACCTCTGGACTCCAAAACCGTGCTTTTGAGTGTTCACGTTCCTCTTCTTAAACCAACAACAAGCGATGGTTTGGACAAGACTAATGCAAATTTATTTTTTGAAACCTATCGTGCGGCACCACGGCCCCTTGGAAACGCATTGCCCTATTTAAATGCTGCCCTTTTAGCTGATATTTCTTCAGTTAAAAATGGAATATTAGTAAATAATATACATTTAGCTTTTGGTGCTTATGGGACAAAACATGCAACAAGGTCAGGGAAAGTTGAGGAATATCTGAAGGGAAAAATACTTAGTGTCCGAGTTCTGGATGAAGCAATCAAAATGGTGAAAGGTGCTGTGGTACCTGAAGAAGGCACTTCCTATGCTGCTTACAGGTCAAGCTTAGCAGCCGGATTTCTCTTTGAATTTCTTAATAGATTCTCCAGTGTGGGATCTTCAATTTCTGGTGGTTTGTCTGTGGAACTAAATGATTTATTGCTGGAAGGAGTTGGAAAATGTAGCAATGATAGGACAATGAGTTCAAGTGAGAAGAAGCTGTTGCTATCATCTGCAAAACAGGTGGTGAACTCTAGTAGAGACTATCATCCTGTGGGTGAACCGATGCCCAAATCTGGTGCTGCCATCCAAGCATCTGGTATGTATGGTCCTTTTCAGTTTCTATTGTGAGACTTTAGATTAAACTTGACTCGTTTCACTTATTGTTTGACTTCTTCATTTGGAACAAAATGGAAACCTCGACTCATTTTCATGGTGTGATAATTCAGTAACACATGATATGATGAAATTATAGTTCTAGTATCTTTCTAATTTGACTATAAGTTAGAATATTGCCCTTAGGCTCCATTTGGATGGATGGATTTGAAAATAATTGGATTTTAAAAAAAATACATGTAAGAAGGCATATATTTCAAATCACGAATTGTTAAGAGATGAGAGAGAAGGGAAAAAGTAAAGGGAAGATAAAATGGAAAGGGGTAGAGACGAGAGATTTTAAATGACAAGGTATTGATGGGGATTCTCCATTTTAAACATAACTCAAATCTAAGTATTTGTAAATTCATTTAACTTATTTGGAGAGAGTGGTTATTTGTGTGTGAAATAAATCCACGGATTTCAAATCCACCCATCCAAACGGAGCCTTAAATCTCACTGCTAGTGAAGTATTGGTGTATTTGATTGTAAAGCCGTATACCTTCTACTTCACATTTTTTAAGTACTGTTAGTAACAAAACAACAGATGATAGGCCTCTCATCGCCTGAGTGCTCTTGAACATTTCTCACCATTCCAAAGCACAAGCTATAGAGTGGACTTAAGGAGCCCTTGTACAACTAGTCAAATTTCCCCATTCTTCAACATTATTGTTTTGTCTGATCCTCCATTTATACCCGGTGTTTTTATTTGCTTGATGGCATCCTGCATTTTTTCTTGTCCTGGTCCAATTTATTTGACATTGACATCTTATTCTACAAACAAAAACAGAATATAAATAAGGGTCTAATGATGCTCATATCATTATCTAATTAAGCTGAAGTCTGTTGTATATCAATGGAATTGACTGCTTGTAAGCTGTTTGTCCTGCTGTACTTATGATCTGCAATCTTCAGGTGAAGCTGTATTTGTAGATGACATTCCTTCACCACCGAGTTGTTTGCATGGAGCATTTGTGTATAGCACGAAGCCGCTAGCTCGAGTGAAAGGCATCTCTTTCAAGGCTCACCCCCAACCAACTGCTGTTATATCTGTCAAAGATATTCCTCAAGAAGGGAAAAACGTAGGAATTTTATCCCTCTTTGGTCCTGATCCTTTATTTGCTGAAGATGTTGCTAAGTGTGCTGGTGACCTCATTGCTTTTGTGGTAATATGCACTTCTCCGTCTTCTTCGAGTTGGGAGCTTCCCTATTAGCTGCAACCATACTTTCTTGTTCTTAATTTGTTGGATTAAACAAACAGTTGATTGCTTGGACAAATCTCTCTAGGTTGCGGATACACAGAATAATGCAAATTTGGCTGCAAAAGGTGCTCAAATTGATTATGATACTGATGGCTTAGATCCACCCATTTTGACTGTTGAAGAGGCTGTCAAACAATCGAGTTTCTTTGATGTTCCTCCTTTTCTCTATCCACAACAAATTGGTGATTTCTCGAAAGGAATGGCTGAAGCTGATCACAAAATTCTGTCTGCAGAGGTTCGTATATCTGATTTATTGCAATTCTTTTCATGTAAACTAGCTGATGAGTTATATTTATAGAGCTCTGGGATCAGATGGTATAGAAATTAAATATATATATGCATGCTCCAATTCTTTAATACCTAACTTTGGTAATGGCTAGTCATTCATTAACTCTATCCAGTAGTGTATCAATGAGGTAGTATTTTGTTCTGATAACTTATGTATTTATTTCCTCTACTGATTTTGAATCGAAATTTCCAGATAAGATTAGGCTCACAATACTACTTTTATATGGAGACCCAAACTGCTCTTGCAATTCCAGATGAAGACAACTGTATGGTGGTTTACAGTTCAAGTCAATGTCCTGAGTTTGCACATAGAGTAATTGCGCAATGCCTTGGTGTTCCCGAGCATAATGTCCGAGTCCTGACGAAACGAGTTGGTGGAGGTTTTGGTGGGAAGTCTTTAAAAGCAATGCCTGTGAGTACGATAAATATCATGTTTAGAGCTTGTTTAAAAATTCCTCAATTGAAATGGTAATGAGAATGGACATTAGATGATTGTTGTGGTGGTTAATGAGATTAAAAAATGGTCAATTTATTTTTCATTATACTTCATACGGGGTAATTAGACTTAAAAATTAGTTAATTATTACCCCATTTTGATTAATTAACCATCTATCCTCAATTATTCCATTAATTTTCTACCAACAATCTTTTTTTTTTCTCGATTTATTCCAAAATTAGAGCAGAACACTAACATTTATGTAATCACAAGGACAACCTTCCTCCAACATATATCTCTTTCATTGAGGGCGTACAGGGAAAATAGATTCTCGTTACCGTTCCCATTGAAGAATCTGTACCAAGAATGAACTTGGTTATGCATCCTTTACACTTTGACATGCAAATGGAATATTTTATGTGTAGATTATTTTTGGTTATGCATCCTTTTAAGCTTTACACGTTGACATGCAAATGGAATATTTTGTGTGTGGATTATTTAGAATGCATACCATAGTAATATGAAGTGAATGATTTCCAGGTTGCGACAGCGTGTGCTCTTGCAGCTCATAAATTACGCCGTCCAGTGAGAATATATCTTGACCGAAAGACAGACATGATAATTGCGGGAGGAAGACATCCGATGAAAATAACTTACAGCGTTGGATTTAAATCCGATGGGAAGATCACAGCTTTGCATCTTGACATATTGGTTAATGCAGGGATGACTGCAGATATAAGCCCTGCTATACCAAATAACATAATGGGAACATTCAGAAAGTATGACTGGGGAGCTCTATCTTTTGATATAAAAGTTTGCAAGACGAACCTAGCGAGCAAATCAGCAATGAGGGCCCCTGGGGAGGTCCAGGCATCTTATATTGCTGAAGCTATAATTGAGCATGTAGCTTCCTTTCTATCAATGGAAGTTGATTCTGTTAGGAACAGGAATTTCCATTCTTACGAAAGCCTAAAATTGTTTTTTGGGAGTGTCTCTGGGGAATCCATAGAGTTTACTTTGCCTTCTGTATGGGATAAGGTTGCAAGAACATCGAGCTTTCAGCAAAGGATCTCGATGATTGAAAAGTTTAATCGCTCTAATATCTGGCTTAAGAGGGGTATTTCTCGAATACCCACCGTGCATGAAGTGATCGTGAGACAGGCTCCAGGGAAAGTAAGTATACTTTGGGATGGATCAATAGTTGTAGAAGTCGGAGGCATAGAACTGGGCCAGGGGCTTTGGACAAAGGTCAAACAAGTAGCTGCTTATGTTCTCAGCTCAATCCAATGTGATGGAACTGAAGATCTTGTGGAGAAAGTGCGAGTTGTACAAGCGGACACCTTGAGTTTAGCACAAGGAGGATTTACAGCTGGGAGCACGACGTCTGAATCGAGTTGTGAAGCTGTTAGACTATGTTGCAATGTCTTGATTGAAAGATTAGCTCCTCTTAAGGAGAAGTTGGAGGTGCAAATGGGTTCTATCAAATGGGATGCTCTGATTCTCCAGGTCAGTGCTTTTCATATCTGAGTTCTGTTTTGTGAGTTTATGTTCTGTTATTTTCAGGGAGATAGCGTATGGTTTTCCTTCCATTTGGTGATGGGTGCTTAACTATTACCTTTTTAGAATTTTTTTTTAAGTTATAGTATTAGTTCAATATATAAATATATTGAAATAAGAAAAATTGAAAAGCATGCAATGCCATAAGATGTTAATCTTGCTTGTATTTCATCTGAGGATTTTCAGTTGTTTATTCCATGCTAGCTTGAGGGATATGCCTTGTTTTCGCGCTGAATGTATCATGATGCATCCCTTATCAGACAACCTAGTATCATGGGCACCTCTATATCGAATATCGCTGCCCTAGAACATGCACCTAAAGTTTAATGGGCTTCGGTCCAATCATACTCATAATCCGTCACCTGTTTTATGTATGCAGAAGCGGACTCATTAAATACAACATGTGGCGTTTCTCGTCCTTCCTATTTTAAAAACAAGTCATCGTAATATGATGTGGTTTGTCTTGTGTCCACTGAACTGTTCTTACGTTCTCATAAAAATTTTACCTTCCAAGTGCAGGCACACTATGAAAATGTGCACTTATCAGTGAACTCTTTCTTTGTCCCCGATCTCAGTTCAATGAAATATCTGAACTACGGTGCTGCAGTAAGTGAGGTAAACGTTTCGTCTTGCAGAGCATCTTCTTTATTCTTTCCTTGGTTGTAAATTGTAATAAAAATTCACGAAGCAACATTCTACTGCATGAGTTTTAGGCCTTTTATGTTCTACTCTTATTTATTAGTGACACGAATTATTGGATTTGTTCGATATTGCAGGTAGAGGTAAATATCCTTACAGGAGAAACAACAATATTGAGAACAGATATCATCTACGATTGTGGGCAAAGCTTGAACCCAGCTGTGGACATGGGGCAGGTATAACTATACCTCCAGAATCACGACTACTGGTTTTTAATCGAAGCATATACTGAAATTCAATCTATAACCAACGCTGTTGCATGAGTTGTATCATTTTTTCTCCTTTATATTATGAAAATTATGGTTTTGGTGTCTGTTTTCACAGATTGAAGGGGCTTTTGTGCAAGGACTAGGATTCTTCATGCTAGAAGAATACCCAACTAATTCAGATGGATTGGTGATTGCGAATGGCACATGGACGTACAAGATCCCGACTGTAGACACCATCCCCAAACAGTTCAACGTTGAAGTGCTGAACAGTGGTCATCATAAAAAACGAGTTCTGTCGTCTAAGGGTATGTTTCTCGTCTATTGAGCTTCAACACAAAAGCTACTTTGGTCAGCTCTAGAATTTCAACATTCATCTCCAAGGATTCTTGTTTTGTCTAAAAGAAGTGCTTTTGTATAATCGGGTAAAATCTGATGATTTTGTGCAGCTTCCGGGGAGCCCCCATTGCTATTGGCGGCATCAGTTCACTGTGCAACAAGAGCAGCCATTAAAGAGGCGAGGCGACAACTTAAATCGTGGGGAGCTCTGGAAGGCACTGATTCGACGTTCCAGCTGGACGTTCCGGCGACTATGCCGGTGGTTAAGCAACTCTGTGGCCTTGATTCTGTGGAGACCTATTTGCAGACTTTGCTCTCTACCTCATGAGAGCATCTCCCACCTTTACAAGTTTTGAAATACAGTTCTGAACAGTGAACTTACAATATGAAGTTTACTATTCAAAACTCTGTATCTGTCTATTATTTTATTATTTTTTTATAAATTCAGTTATACAGTTAATTGAGATTATAATTAAAGTTTTTTGGTTAAAAATAGTTACACTTCTTTTATTTCTATAAAATTATAATATGATTTTTAGTTGTTTAATTTAAAAATATTAAGTTCTTTTATGGTCACTTGTTAATAACAGCATAGATAAAAATATCGTTATAAGTTTTTATGCCACAAGGTACACAACATAATTCTTTTTTGTTTATCAGTGAAAATTTTCTTTAATACATTCAACATATAAAATTGTTCAATAAGGTGTGAGTTACACCTTTCTACAAGATCTCCTCCCAGGACGATATAAAAACATAATTTCCTATAGTTACAACTTACAATACAGAATAAAGTTTTATACTACATTCCACAAACTTAGAATTCATCTTTCATTTCTTATAAATCTTTATCCAATTCCAGCAATTAACTTTAAGATCTCCCAGGACTCTATCCACACAAAATTATTCTCCTCTAAAAATATACTCATTTTTTTTCTTCCATATGAGCCAAACACCACATTCCCACACACTAATCACCAATCTTTTTTCCATCTTTCCATTTTTAAGGCCCCAAAATTGCATCAAATTTGTTACCGGACAAGATGAAAGAACTAAATTGAATCTCAACCACCTAACACACTTCATCCAAAAATTATGAACCACAAAGCATTCAAAGAGTAAATGCCTCATAGTCTCCACCTCGATATTGCAAAAAATACATAAATTGTTTACCGATGATGGGATTATATTTCTTCGCTGCAACATGTCCATTGTGGGCAACCGTTCTTTCAAAACCTTCCAACTGTGCACTCGTACCTTGGGTGGTGTCCACGTCTTCCATATCAATCTATATTCCTTCCTTTGCTTTCCACCTACTCCTTGATCCTTTTTCATCAGTCACCTATATACATCCTTCACGTTGTAAACTCCATTTCTCACTTATTCCATCTCCAAATGTCTGGTTCTCCTTGTCTAGGTATTTTTCCTTCAAAACTCCCTCTCCTGTCCAATTGTTCCCCCAAAAACTTGTCTCCCTACCTTCGACTATAACCTTCTCTAAAAACTTAAAAAATCAGCTTTGTTGCCCAACTTCCACACTCTTCAAAATCTCTCTCCACCATCCACTCACTACCCATTTTCTCCTAACTTTCCCTCGACTACTATTTTCTTTCCACCCTTCCCTCCATCTCGACTTAATCACCCGAGGCCGAGCCCACAATCTATCTCTTTCATTTAAAAATTCCAAACTCATTTTCCCATTAAAGATAAATTAAGGGGGGTGTATTCGTTTGGGATTTCGTAGAATTTTAAAGGATTTTTTTTCTTATAAAAAAGTCTGTTGGTATTCAATCAGGATTTTAAAAGATTTAAAAACAATCCACTGGTATTCAATCAGAATTTTAAAAGACTTAAAGACAATTCACTTGTATTAAAAAATATAAGAATTTTAAAGGATTGTTGGGTTTGATGGATTTTGATGGACTTTTTAGTGTATTTTATAAATACCAACAATCCCATCAAAACCCCTAGGATTTTGGTAGACTTTTTAAATTAATGACTTTATTTATCCCCAAATTGATTTATATATGAGTTTTTTATTTTTAAGACCTAAAATATTTTTAACCTAATAATTTTATCCCTGCATTTATATTTACTTTTATTAGTGATGACTCATAATAATAATAACATCAACGATAAAGTAATTACAGTGACGATGGCTAATATAATATTATATATATATACATATATATTAGAATAAATAAAAATAATTATCATAATTAATTCATTATATATATGTGTGTGTATATATATACATATTGGTTCATTTAAAAAATTTAATATCAGCAAAACGATATTGTTCATCCTAACTTATACACAAGATAAATTTTATTTTTTATATTAGTATTACTATAATGCTAATATTATATATTGCATATATCATTAGGTAATATTTTTCCATTGACAGTATTTTTTCGCGGAATTTGAGTTTTGTTATCTTTTACTTTGGTTGCTTTGATTATTCAATTTCGATACTTTTTAACATACACATCTATATACGTTTATATCATAAATATATATATATATATATATATATATATATATATATATTAAGTAGAAATTAATATATGATAATATAATTCTAATAAAATTATGCATTAATTAAGGTAGAATTTTTTTATTATGATAGTTTGGCCAAATTTTTGCCTATATACTGTGTCAAAAGTCATGTAATAAAATAAAAAAGCTCATGCTATCATTCGTAAAAGGAAAATATAATAGAAAAAAAAAAGAAAAAAAGAAAAAAATAAAAAAGTAATTTTCACGCATGCAAAATTGCAAATCCTACTTTTTAAATTTTGATTAGGAGTTCATGTACGTTCTAAGTGGGTGAGAGGGTTTGGCTCATGATTCCAAACTACTAAATGATGCTATAACAAGAGCAAGAGCGACATGACGATAATGCTTGGAGGACTAATGTAGCTATAGATATGTGGAGGAATGTTATTTAGGAGGACATGATATTATGATTCTTTTTTTGTTTGTCTTTGATTTTTTTTTAATTCAAAGGTATGAAAAAATCTTGAATTCATATCGCATGTCATAAATCCATGAAATTCTACAAAGTCCTACAGAATCCATTAAAATCTTGATTTTAAAAGTCTTACAAAATTCTGCAAAATCTTAAAAATCGTCAAAATCCTACAAAATCTTTAAAATCTGCAGGACTTTTTTCAGCTAAAAAAGTCTTTTAAAATCCTAATCCAATACACCCCCCTAAACTTTTCAAGATTTTTCACACCTAAACCTCCCTTTAATTTAGGTTGGCATTAGGGGTGGAGGAGATATCGAAAATACCGATATACTGCACTTATCGTATCGAAAAATATCGAATTTATCAAAAAATTTGGTATACTGAAATTTTGGGTACGGTATGGTATCGTATCAAAAAATTTGATACGGTAACGGTATATAAATATAGAAATTTTGGTATACCGCGATATACCGAAATATTTTTGGTATATTAAAAAATTTCGGTATACCGAAAATATTTCGGTATATCGCGATATACCGAAAATTTCATATTGAAAATATTTCGGTATACCAAAAATATTTCGGTATATCGAAATATTTCGATATACCAAAAATATTTCGGTATATCGAAATATTTCGGTATATCACGGTATACCGAAAAAATCAAAATTTTCGATATACCAAAAATTTTGGTATACCGTTGTCATACCGAAATTTCGGTATACCAAAATTTTTTGTATGAAAATGGTATGATTGTTTTCGGTATCAAAATTTCGGTATATCGAAATTCGGTATACCAAAATTTTTGGTATGACAACGGTATGATATTTTTTTATATCAAAAATTTCGGTACGGTAACGGTATGGCGAAAAAAATTTGGTATGCCGTACCGTCCACCCCTAGTTGGCATATTGAGTGTCAACTTATAAGAGGTATTATTTTCTTCCACTCATCCCCCCACCCTTCCCCCCTTCCCCGCCCAATTTTTTTTTTTTTTTTTTTTGCATTGACTCAATTTTGCTCAAAACATTTTTAGGCGCCCGAAAGATCGATAGGAGGTATACTGAAAGAGAAGCAAGTACAGATTTCACAAGTGTTAATCTGCCTTAAAACGAAATTGATGATCCATCCCATTTTTTCAATCTGGTTTTAACCTTTTGAATCACATAGCTCCAATCTGAAAATTTCATGTGCGAAGAACCAATGCGTACACCCAAATAAACAGCAGGTAGAACTCCAACCCTACACCCAAGTGAAGCTGCCCAACTCCGGATCTTCTCTTCTCCAATGTTTACTCCATAAATATTACATTTCACCTTGTTAATTTTTAATCCCGACAACCATTCTAGATTTGTTAGAAAGCCTTTCAAGAATTCCACATTCTCTGTTGTTGCTTTACCCACAAATACGGTGTCATCAGCAAACTACAAGTTTGAAATGAGTACCTTTTCCTTCCCTATTTCTACAGGTTGGAACATTCCCTGTTCTATCCCTCTATTCATCATCAAACTAATCTCCTCTGCTGCTAATAGAAAAAGAAATTGAGACAAAGGATCTCCTTGTCGCAGTCCTCTCTCCAGATTAAAAATACTAGAAGGGCTTCCGTTCACTAATACTGAAGCTTGAGTCGATGATACACATTCCATTATCCATCCTATCCATCTTTGATCAAATCCAAACCTCTCGTTTAATGTCACAATACTATCCATAATCTGCATGCCACCCACGAAAGTCGATTGACACTCTGAAATTAATGGATCAATCACCCTGCTCAATCTCCTGGAAAGAACTTTTGATAAAATTTTGTAAGTGCCCCCAACCAGAGAGATAGGCCGATAATCTTCTAAGCCTACTGCCTCCTCCTTTTTTGGAAAGAGCACCGCGAACGAGGAATTGAGTCATCTCACCAATCTGCCATTCAAGTGAAATTCCCTCATGAAACGAATAAAATTCTCCTTATATAATGCCCAATAATTTCTTAAAAAATAGAAATTAAAACCATCAGGACTCTTCGATCCATCACAGGAGTTCAACGCATCCCATGGCTCCTGTTCTGAAAATTCTGCTGTTAATAAGGTATTCTCCACCTCATAAATTTTTTTCGTAAATACATTTTGATCCAACACTGATCTTTCCCCTCCTTTAGATTTGAAGTGGTTACTGAAGAATTCAAAAAATCCCTCATTTACCATTTGCATATCCTCCACCCATTCATTATTGATCATAAGCCCCGCAACTTCATTAACCTTCCTTCTTTTAATACACCTATGAAAATGACTACTATTATCATCTCCCTCAAATAACCATTTTAATTTGGCTTTTTGAGCTAAAGGATGTTAGGGTTATACTAGAAAGTATGCTTTTACTTTGTATAACTAAACTGAATCTTTGAGTTTTATCTGAAATAAATCTTTTATCACTGTGCTTTAGATAAATATGAATTTTATTTATTTATTGCAATCCGTTCATATAATAGTACAAGTTACACTATAGATAAATGTGGTGATCCCCGGATAACTCACAGCAAGATCACATTATCAGTTTCTTGTAACAAGTACTAAATTCACAACCTAGATGGGATTTGAACACCCCATTGGTAAACGGTTGATGTGTAGATCCCAGATTGGCTTATCTTGACCAAGGGATTGCACTAGTGCATGATGATGCATTGAAGAGGACCTACAGAGAGGTAATTCTTCCGTAATGATTTATGGGATGAAGAATTAGACCTCAGTGGTCGTTTATTTCTAAACCTCTGTCCCTTAAATAGGACTGTGTGTGATCCGTGCGGGACACTTTATTTTGTTATGGGTAGAGAGTCGATAAGACTCAATACTTTGCATCTTGGGTGACGCCATTGAGGACATGACAGTTGCTAAGATTTAATACAGAGGAACGTGTGCTTGGAAAGTCTTGCATGATTAGTCCCCTTGGTGGGCTCTAAACGTTCGTCATACTAAATCTTGCAAGTGGAATTTGTTTCCGGTATGATGATAAAGAAGAGTTGTCCTTACTACAAGGTTAAAATGTTAAATTAATTAAAGTGTTCAGTGGCTTGATTAATTAACGGACAAGAGAATCTTAAACACGGGAAATAATGATCGGGAGTCATATGATTGTAATATGGGTTAAGATGGATAGTGCAACATTAATCCTATAGTGGAGTGAGATTAATGTTAATGGGTTGAATGACATTGGGCTCAATGTTAGAATTCAAGGCCCATTAGGAGGTCCAATCTTAATTCTCCTAAAGGCCCCTCAAGTAGCCCAATTAAATGTCCAACAATGAATAAGGTGATTAAAATAAAAGAAATATTTTTGGGCCCAAATTATTTGATAAATTTTGAAAATAATGTGTATATTAAATTAATGAGAGATTTTATGAAAAATAGATATGTATCTTGAATACAAGAATATCTAATAAAATCAAGATCTCATGGAATTAAATACACATAGTTTTTTTCGAAAATTATGAACCAAATTAGTTTGTATTTTTCAAAAATTAATGCATAAATATTAATGAGAGATTTTATGAAAAATAGATATGTATCTTGGATACAAGAATATCTAATAAAATTAAGATCTCATTGAATTATTATATGTAGGATATTTTCGAAAACTTCATGAAGAATTGAATATTTAGTATTCAAGATTATTAAGATTAGAATATTTGATATTCATGATAATCAAGATTTGAAATATTAGATATTCAAGATCTTGTATTCTCACTATAAATATGAGATGATACAAGACTTCATATTCATTCTAATCAAGAGGCAATTTTCGAAAATTGTTGTGTCTTGGGCAACAAAATTATTCTTTTTCCTTGTGTTGTGTTCGTGTGGCCTCCCACCGGGTGTATGAACAAGGATGAGAGAATACTTGAGAAATCTTTTGGGTTGTCAAATTGAGGGTCTCAAGAAGGACGCCTTCAAGTCCATTGGTGACACTATCTGCCTATAGAGGATCTCAAAGGACGCCTTTGATCTCAACAGTCTTGCGAAAGCAGCTCAACCAAATACGCCTTTTGTCTCAGAAACTGTCTTTTCTCCAAGAGGTATAATTCACTAAATCCCTTAGTTCCGCATGTTTAGGGCTTTACGTGATATTATATGTTTATATGTTTTGCATGCAATGCCTGTTGTTGGGTATACAATTATTTGATTTAATTATGTTTAAATCATGATATTAATTGTGAACTTAAATTTGTATTTAGCGTAAATCCCGAATAGATCCGCATTTAATTTCCCCAACAACTGGTATCAGAGTCGGTTTCGGGCTCTATACGTTAAATTGTAATTTAAGTGTTTAATATTAAATTTGAAAATTGGATAGTAGAATTGCTAGATCTTTTTTGCAGGTATTCAATTGTCATGATATTTAATTTTTTTTTTATGCATGCATGTATGATGATGCGGTTTTAAAATCCGATTCGTTCGGATCGTTTTTCCCGTGAGAAAATCCACGGATAGTCTAGAATATTTTTTTTGTAATAGACTAGTCTAGACGATAGGTTTATTTATTTTTGTAAATAAATTGTAACCGATATCGAAGACGAAGAACGGAGATTTTAAGGCCCGGAGACAAAGTTGGTGAAATTTTGTTGCGGTCGAGTGGGAGCTTAATCGAGACGGATGATAAAGTTTGAAGACGAACGATAATTACGATATCTCGTAGTCAAAACGAGAAATTAAACCATGACAATTGGATATAACGTGCCAATTTGTTTAATTTGTTTTGATGCATGCTTTATTTATTTAATTTGATTAAATATTTGATTGCATGAATGTCGTAATGAAAAAATCTCAACTCCGAAAATTACTAAGTATGTTTTAAATATAATTCGGTATTTTATTCTAGATAATAAAATTGAATTATTTGGCCTCCATGATTTATTTTTTTGTGAAGTCTTTTGGCTATGCATTGACAAGCGTCTTTCTCCCTATCAGATAGGCCAAAAGACAAGTTCACATGAACGAATTCTCAAAAGGATGATTGTGGATTATTATTAGTGGCGGTATGACCCTCCCATCGAGTGGCTTATTCAAAAAGAAGTAATAATCCTGTATTTAATCATGGTTAATACTTAGGTATAAAATTGACATTTTATTACTCCCCATCGGAGTCCCTACCAATTTTATATGGTCAAGTGGGAGCCGACTATTAATTTTTTAAATTAAAAGTTTGTAATTGTTCTTGTTTGTAACTTGCTTAAATGTGTTTGCAAAAACGTCCACATTCATCGTGGCTTATGTGAACTATTTTAAGATGTCGGCCGATTTATGCTATGTATTTTTTTTGAGATTTTAATATAAAACATGATTGAAATTTTTTGTGATAATCTTTACGAATCGATGTATGTATTGATGCAATGTATGTTTTATTTCAATTCAGCATGTCGTCTCTTTTTAATCCACTGTTTACAATACTTAAAGATAACAAATTGGAAGGTGAAAACTATGTTGATTGGAAACGTCACTTGTTTATTTTCCTAACCGCACAACAACACAAATGGGTTCTTGACACCCCAAAGCCCCCTACGCCTACGGATGATGCGGATGTTGCCGAAAGGGAATATCATAGGGAGTGGATAAAATCCGATGAAATGGCTAGGTGTACCATCTTGGCTTCAATGTCAGATGTGTTGCAACACCAACACCAAGACATGGAATACGCTTCTGATATGATGTTAAATCTTAGGGAAATGTTCGCTCATCAGAATCGTAAGGCTAGGTAAATCACCATGCGAGATATGTTGTCGCTGAAAATGGTGGAGGGAACGCCCGTAAAGGATCACTTTCTCAAAATGATGGGCTACCTCAACAAGTTAGAGGTACTTGGAGCGGAATATGATGCGAAAACGCAAGTTGATTTCGTTCTCCATTCTCTACCGAAAAGCTTTGAGCAGTTCCAGTTGAACTATATGATGAATAATCAAGAGTTCACGTTGGCACAACTCTTGCAAGCTTTGGTATCGGCGGAGACACTCATGGGACACCAAACTCAAGTCTTGATGGCAAGCGGTCCAACTTCTTCCGCACCGAAAGGTGGGAAGAAGAAGAAGAAGACCAAAGGCCCGAACCAAGCTAAGGGTAAGGTGACTAATGAGGGAGGGGTCAAGAAAGCTACGAAAGGGAAGTGTTTCAACTGCGGTGAGAAAGGACATTGGAGGACGGCCTGTCCCAAGCCAAAGAAGGCCGGGAAGAAAGGTAATTCTCATGCACTTGTTGTAGAAACTTGTTTAGCGGCGTATGCTTCCAATTCGTGGGTAGTGGATACGGGAGCCACTGATCATGTATGTTTCACTTTACAGGGGTTCCGGAAAACCTGGCAACTTAGTGCGAATGAGATCCTCATCACATTGGGCGATGCTACGAGGGTAGCGGCTGTCGCAGTGGGAGACGTGCACCTATTTTTTGAAGATAGAGTTTTAGTATTAAAGGATGTTATTTATGTTCCCAGTTTTAGGAAGAATTTAATTTCGATTTCTAAATTGTACGTTGATGGATACTCAGTTTCTTTTAATAATATGGTTGTTATTTTTTGAAACGATGAGTTCATCTGTTCGGGAACATTGGTGAATAATCTTTATACTATTAAAAGTGTACAGCACACACAAAATGCTTCTTATAACAATCGATTGTTTCTAAGAAAAGAAAATTTTCTTCAACCGTGAACGAAACACTTCTATGGCATCTAAGACTTGGTCATATTAATCTAAAGAGAATTCAAAGGTTGGTGGCGGATGGCTCGTTGGAGTCTCTCCATGTTGAGCCGTTTCAAACGTGTGAATCTTGTTTAGAGAGGAAAATGACCAAGAGGGCCTTCGGGGCCAAGGGGAATAGAGCTAGTGAAGTGTTAGAAATCGTTCACACTGACGTATGTGGGCTAATGTCAGTTCAAGCTAGATGAGGTTTTGAGTATTTCGTAACTTTTACGGATGATTACTCAAGATATGGGTACATTTACCTTATGCGGCACAAATCGGAAACCTTTGATAAATTCAAAGAGTTCAAAGCTGAGGCTGAGAAACATAGGGGAAAGAATATCAAGTTCCTACGATCGGATCGTGGGGGCGAATACCTCTGCAATGAATTTTTGACCTACTTGTCAAGTGAAGGGATTGTATCCCAATTAACCGCACCCGGTACCTCTCAACAAAATGGGGTTGCGGAACGAAGAAATAGAACTCTTTTAGAAATGATCAGATCCATGATGAGTTATTTGGAGTTACCCAAGTCGTTTTGGGGCTATGCCTTGGAAACAGCGGCTCACATTCTAAACTTGGTGCCATCCAAATCGGTTCCTAAAACTCCCACAGAATTGTGGACCGGGCGTAAGCCTAGTTTGAGACACATAAGGATTTGGGGGTGTCCGGCATATGTGTTGGACAAGGAAGCCAAAAAATTGAATCCACGTTCGGAATTGAGGTTGTTTGTAGGATACCCTAGAGGAACGAAAGGAGGTATGTTCTATAGTCCCAAGGACCAAAGAATTGTAATTAGTACACATTCTAAGTTCTTGGAAGAAGACTATGTGAACAATAGAAAGCCCAAAAGTGAGATTACCTTAGATGAAATAAAAGGGCCTAATCTTATACCAAGGGTACAAGTTGATGTACCACGCGACACACCAACACAACCGGAGCCTCGTCGTAGTGGGAGGGTTGTGAGACAATCCGAGAGATTCATGTTCGTGGGAGAGTCATCTGACTTGGTCCCCGGGGAAAATGAATTAGACCCATGGACATACGACGAAGCACTCCAAGACAAGGATGTATATTCTTGGCAAACAACAATGAAAGCCGAGATAGGGTCTGTGCGAATGGATGTCAAGACAGCTTTCCTTAATGGAAGTCTTGAAGAAGAAATCTATATGTATCAACCCGAAGGCTTTATTGAAAAAGGTCAAGAGCACCTTGTATGCAAGCTTAAGAGATCTATCTACGGACTTAAGCAAGCATCGCGAGCTTGGAATCACGGTTTTTGATCAAAGTGAATTTGAGAGTTGTGTGTACAAGAAGTGTGTCGGAACTGCCGTGGTATTCTTGATACTATACTTAGACGATATTTTGCTCATTGGAAACAATGTGGCGGTGTTATCAGACGTGAGGGTATGGTTGTCAAATCAGTTTGATATGAAGGACATAGGGGAAGACGGTCATGTCTTAGGGATCAAGATTAATCGAGATCGCAAGAAAAGAATGATCGGCTTATCGCAAGCTTCATACATAGATACTGTTTTGAAACGGTTTAGCATGCAGAATTCCAAGAAAGGTTTTGTACCTTTTAGACATGGAATTCATCTACCGAAAGAGATGTGTCCGAAGACACAAGAAGAGATAAATTGCATGAAAGGCATCCCATATGCTTCGGCAGTTGGAAGCCTTATGTATGCTATGCTATGTACGAGACCGGATATCTGCTTTGTCGTAGGCATGGTAGCACGATATCAAAGTAACCCCGGGAAAGAGCATTGGACGGCTGTTAAAAACATTCTGAAATATATCAAGCGAACTCGAGATAGAATGTTGGTTTATCAGTTAGATAGTCTAATCCCCGTTGGTTATTTGGACTCGGAATTCCAATCAGATATAAATTCCATATAGATCTACCTCGGGTAATGTGTTTCGTTTGGGGAAGGAGCCATGATATGGTGAAGTGTGCATCACTGATTCTACCATGGAAGCCGAATAAGTAACTGCTTATGGAGCAGTGAAGGAATCGGTTTGGCTCAAGATCTTCTAAGTGGACTTGGATAAAATTCCGAATTTGTCTAGCATTGTAATGCTAGGGCAGTTGCAAATTCAAGGGAACCAAGAGTCCACAAGGCCAACAAACACATTTAAAGATATACAATCTTAAACGAGAAATCGTTAAGAGAGGAGATGAAGATATGGCAAAGATAGCATCGGAAGACGACCTAGTTAATCCTCTCACAAAGTGTCTGCCTCTATGTACATTCGAGAGACATGTGGGAGGAATGGGAGTCAAGTGTGTTGCCAATCTGCTTTGAGTATAAGTGGGAGAAATTATTAGGAGATGTGTAGAACATAGATATGTTGTAGTATACTTAAAAGCAGACTTTGAGTATAAGTGGGAGATTGTTAGGGTTATACTAGAAAGTATGCTTTTACTTTGTATAACTAAACTGAATCTTTGAGTTTTATCTGAAATAAATCTTTTATCACTGTGCTTTAGATAAATATGAATGTTATTTATTTATTGCAATCCGTTCATATAATAGTACAAGTTACACTATAGATAAATGTGGTGATCCCCGGATAACTCACAGCAAGATCACATTATCGGTTTCTTATAACAAGTACTAAATTCACAACCTAGATGGGATTTGAACACCCCATTGATAAACGGTTGATGTGTAGATCCCAGATTGGCTTATCTTGACCAAGGGATTGCACTAGTGCATGATGATGCATTGAAGAGGACCTACAGAGAGGTAATTCTTCTGTACTGATTTATGGGATGAAAAATTAGACCTCAGTGGTCGTTTATTTCTAAACTTTTGACCCTTAAATAGGACTTGTGTGATCCGTGCGTGACACTTTATTTTGTTATGGGTAGAGAGTCAATAAGACTCAATACTTTGCATCTTGGGTGACGCCATTGAGAACATGACAGTTGCTAAGATTTAATACAGAGGAACGTGTGCTTGGAAAGTCTTGCATGATTAGTCCCCTTGGTGGGCTCTAAACGTTCATCATACTAAATCTTGCAAGTGGAATTTGTTTCCGGTATGATGATAAAGAAGAGTTGTCCTTACTCCAAGGTTAAGATGTAAAATTAATTAAAGCGTTCAGTGGCTTGGTTAATTAACGGACAAGAGAATCTTAAACACGAGAAATAATGACCGGGAGCCATATGATTGTAATATGGGTTAAGATGGATAGTGCAACATTAATCCTATAGTGGAGTGAGATTAATGTTAATGGGTTGAATGACATTGGGCTCAATGTTAGAATTCAAGGCCCATTAGGAGGTCCAATCTTAATTCTCCTAAAGGCCCCTCAAGTAGCCCAATTAAATGTCCAACAATGAATAAGGTGATTAAAATAAAAGAAATATTTTTGGGCCCAAATTATTTGATAAATTTCAAAAATAATGTGTATATTAAATTAATGAGAGATTTTATGAAAAATAGATATGTATCTTGAATACAAGAATATCTAATAAAATCAAGATCTCATGGAATTAAATACACATAGTTTTTTTCAAAAATTATGAACCAAATTAGTTTGTATTTTTCAAAAATTAATGCATAAATATTAATGAGATATTTTATGAAAAATATATATGTATCTTGGATACAAGAATATCTAATAAAATCAAGATCTCATTGAATTATTATATGTAGGATATTTTCGAACATTTCATGAAGAAAAGAATATCAAGAATTGAATATTTAGTATTCAAGATTAGAATATTTGATATTCATGATAATCAAGATTTGAAATATTAGATATTCAAGATATTCAAGATCTTGTATTCTCACTATAAATATGAGATGGTACAAGACTTCATATGCATTCTAATCAAGAGGCAATTTTTGAAAATTATTGTGTCTTGGGCAACAAAATTATTCTTTTTCCTTGTGTTGTGATTGTTCGTGTAGCCTCCCACCGGGTGTATGAACAAGGACGAGGAAATACTTGAGAAGACTTTTGGGTTGTCAAATTGAGGGTCTCAAGAAGGACGCATTCAAGTCCATTGGTGACACTATCTGCCTATAGAGGATCTCAAAGGACGCCTTTGATCTCAATAGCCTTACGAAAGCTGCTCAACCAAATACGTCTTTTGTCTCAGAAAATGCCTTTTCTCCAAGAGGTATAATTCACTAAATCCCTTAGTTCCGCATGTTTAGGGCTTTACGTGATATTATATGTTCATATGTTTTGCATGCAAAGCCTGTTGTTGGGTATACAATTATTTGATTTAATTATGTTTAAATCATGATATTAATTGTGAACTTAAATTTGTATTTAGCGTAAATCCCGAATAGATCCGCGTTTAATTTCCCCAACAAAGAAGACGCCCACTTCCTTGTCTCCCCTGTAAGTAAGGTTTTTTGCTCGTTTCGCTGCATTATCTCCTCCCCTTCCAGCCCAAAAATCTCATCCATTACATTTAATTCTCAAATTTTATTTTTGTGCTCCTCAATCTTCTTCTCCATTGATCCAAAGACCTCTTTGTTCCACTTTACTAAATCTGTTTTCAGAAGCTTGATTTTTTTTCAAACAATAGCCTCCCCATCCTTCAACTATGTACGAATTCCACTTAGTTCTTACCCAGTCTTTGAAATTCTGGTGAGAACACCAGACATTTATGAATCGAAAGGGCTTTGGGCCCCAATCCTTTATTTCATCTGATATGAATAGAGGGCAATGATCAGAAAGTGACCGCTTCAGTCCCCTCAATTTTATTCCTGGCCACATTGATAGCCAATCTGAATTAACCAAACATCTGTCTATCCTACTTTTGCAAGATCCATCAGTTCTGTACCAAGTAAAGGAACACCCATGAAGAGGTAAATCCAATAACTCAGAAGCTTGAATGAACTCATTAAAAGATTCAACATCACCCCTACACCCTTTCTGCATTATTTCTCACAGAGTTAAAATCACCAGTTATGCACAAGAAAACCCCTCTATTACTATTAATAACTTGAAGCAACTTTTCCCATAATTTCCTTCTTTCATCTAGAGGACAAGGCATATACACATTAACAAGACATTCTACCATGTTTACTCCCCATAATCCATTAATAATCACAGCTCCTTCCATATGCCATTTACTTGAAACAGAAAAAACGTCTGAATTCCATACTGAAAGAATTCCTCCAGACCTCCCCTCTGCTTCTCTATGTACCCAATCACAATTACCCCCTCCCCATATCTTTTTACAGAAAAATACATCCATCGCCTCTTTTTTTGTCTCCTGAATGAAACAAAAATCTATGTTGTTTACCTTAATTAGATCCTTAACATCTTTCCATTTTGTCTCGCTCCCAATTCCTCTAAAGTTGTAGCTTAGGATCTTCATCTTGTCAACCTTGCTCTCTTCTTTCCATCGCCAACTCGTTCTCTACTTCCCTGCAATATTCTCTATTAATCTCTCTTCTTCACAATTCGCTTGAAGCCCTAACTTATTTCCCATTTGCCATGTTTTTCTTATCTCCAAAAATTTTGTCGACTGATTTTTTGAATCACCTCCCTTTGCATTCTTCTCCATTTTTTTCTTCCGATAGGTTTCTATATCCCCTAAAAACTCCCCTAGCTTCAACCTTTCCATCTTTTTAAGAGTACATTTTAAAATATTCTATGAAGATGGTGGCTTGAATTGTTGTAAATTAATAGAAAATGATAAACAGTAATATGGACACGAGATTTGATAATCCAGTTTGACCAAGCCAGGAGATAGAATGATAATACTGCAGAATATAATTGTACATTTTACATCAGGAAATACATGTATATATAGGGATATAACCCTAGCTAACCTAAAGCTCATTAGGCCAAGGGCCCAATACACTTATTATATTTTTTAATGTCCACATTACATCTATATTTAGAGATAAAAAGTTTTTTGGTCCCATAACTTATTGAGTGTCCGATTTTGGTCCCAAAAAATTTAAATTTTCAATTTTGGTCTCGTAACTCTAGGAGTTTGTCCAATTTTGGTCCGATTTTTACCGAAAAAGTGAAAATAATATTATTTTTTGCCATGTACGGTGCACATGGTAGTTGAATTTGGAACTTTCCATCATCCTTGCTGATATTTTATTATTTTTATAAGTGTTTCAATAATATTGAAAAAATAAGTAAAAATATAAAATAAAAAAAAAATTAATTATTTGGCACCCACGTCAGCAAGAGTGTCGGAAAATTTCAAATTCAACCACAACATGCGTTGTGCATGGCAAAAAATAACATTATTTACATTTTTCGGTAAAAATGGGACCAAAATTGAACAAACACCTAGAGTTATGGGACCAAAATCGGACACTCAATAAGTTATGGTACAAAAAACTTTTTATCTCTCTATATTTATAACATGAATATCCCTGCAGAGATAGTATTTTTATCTCTTTCTCCTCTTCTCTCATATTTTCGGGCTCGTCTCTTTCAAAATAGGGTCCTCTTGATTTTTTAGGCTTCCAATAGTGTGGGCTATTTTATTAGTAAAGTAAGCCCGATTATTATTAGTATTAGGCCCAGACTATATACTCATCCATACTTATTAGATACACATTTTTTTTCTGTATATATTTTATTTTTGCTATATTTTATCAAAAAATTAATTAAAGTTTGAAAGATATTTACTAACAAAATATTTTAAAAAAATTTCAAATATATAATTCACACATTTTTGTTGAAATATCGATTAAATCTTGATAAAGATATATCAAAAATAAAATAATTTTTTAATGTTATATTTTATAAAAAAAACTAATTAAAATTTGACAGATATTTACTGACAAAATATTTTTAAGATTTTTCCAAACATATATTTCACACATTTTTGTTGAAATATCGAGTAAATTTTGATAAAGATATATCAAAAATAAAATAAATATAATTTGGGTGGGGGTATCTAATAATGTTGGAGGGGTATATAGTTGGGCCCTTAGTATTATTCATCTCACTTAAAGAATTCTCAAGCCCACCACTTATCATATTTAACTCCACTCTTTTATTTTGACTTTTATCAATCTGAGTGATGTATAACCGCTTCCAGAATTATTGGTCCTTCTCATTAGGCAGCACGTGTTTTTATTTTCCCATTCACAATTTACTTGGTTCAAGACTCTCTTGCACTTCCCCAAATCTTGGAAAGATTCAACCATCATTTCAGCATTTTTTTCGAGGGAAATATTGTCGCCCTGCATCTTGATCGCCGATGCAACTTCCTCCGCCGACGTCTCATCGCCAAATAAAATTTCTGCTTTTGCCGGACTCATACATATATATCTTCACCGCTACACTCTGAATCTACTCCAACTTCTTTGCCTCTCTCTTGCAACATATTCAAATGGATTCTCCATCCTTATGTTTCTGTATTTCCTCCACTACCTTTATCTTAAAATCAACTCCATCAATGTTGACATTAAACATTTGATTTATGTCATTCAAGTATGGTATAGACATTAGAACCCTTGTTACCTCCAAATTCTTATTCTTTCGAAAAGTTCCAATTTTAGTGGCAATCATCCTGAAAAATCTCCCTTGCTTGTACTGGCACTCCTATCCAATTAGTCCACACCATTCTTCTTTCTTTGGTTCACATCTTTTTTATTCCACTGTCTACAGACTCTACACCATTCAAACAAAAAATTTATCCATTCATTCATGTACGAAGACACATTTCTTACGGCCTCCTTCCCAGATTATGAATAAGTATAGAATTGTCTCCTAAGAAACAAAGATTAATCATGTTTCCCCACTCACTTTGAATTTCTAAACCATTCTCTTCCCAACTAAAATCTTTCTTCAGTACTCCGACCCAACAACCACGCTGTTTCTTGTATGTCTTCTCTATCTGGAATTCTTCTACCTTCCAAGTATTCAGGTATATTTGTTTTTCTCTCCTGCTCCACCCCTCGTTTCTCATTCATGTCAAATCTTTCCAATCTCCTCAAACTTCATCTTTAAATCCTCCAAACTGCATTTTTCCGAAATTACAAAATAAAATTTTTTTGGTATTCCAACTCCTCAGCGACTGATTAACACCGTAGAAATCCTTCATACCTCCTACCGGATGAAACCTCTTAGTCTCTCTTCCAATGGCGCCACACAGTTGAATTTATGCCTTACTCGGAACGGTTTAACCTAGGATCTACCCAAAACCTTACCCTCTCTCCTCTCTTTACTGGTGAATTTTTTTACTCTTTACTCTTATTTCTTTATATGTGTGACTCTTTAGATCTGAAGATTATAACGGCATGGGGAAGTATATATTTAAACAAATTATTCAAATAAATTTAAAAAATATTTTCTAAATAAAATAAAAATAAGTTTATTTGTTATTCCTTTCGCTCAAATTTATTTTTCCAATCCACTATTCACCTACACACTCGTATTCCACTAATAATTATATATATAAAAAATATTTTTTTGTTTCATTCACCTAAATATATTTTTATAAAAAAATATTTTATTTATTTAATTATATTAATCAATTTCCATATTAAAATCCTAGAAATATTAAATGAAAAACTAAAATTGAAATAAAGAAACTAGTGATCAATGAAAGCATTGGTTCCCTAGTTCTATTTTCTCATAAATGGGCCGATTAAGGCCCATAAAGCTCATCCTCAAAGGGCCCATTACATGTTAGTTTATTTGTATAACACAAAAATTCTCAAGAATAAGTTTATATAGCATGAAATTAATATTATTAAATGTTATTTTAGATTTATAAACTAAAATTATGTTTCAAAATAAATTAATATTAATAAATACATCTAATGGTATTAATAAGTGTATATAATAATATATGTTTCATACTAAAATTTTATGGAAGACCTACTCAAAATGTTAAAGGGTTTATACGTACTTATATTTAATGATAATTATAAATATTTTTCGAGCATTGAAACATAAAATGTATGATTATTATGAAAAATTTAGTTAATTAGTTTCTACTTGAGATTGAAATAAAATTTCACACACCATTTAGGAAAAAAGTTTTAATTTGACAAATGAGAGAGAATATTTGTATAATTTTATTTTATTTTTAAAGTGTCAATATCAATTGTCTATTTTTGGAGTCGATGTCAATCACTAATTTGCAAGGCACAAAAAGCCAATTATGTGACATTCATTAACCCAATAAATAAGAACCAAAACCATATCCCTATGGCATATCCATACAATGAAGGCTTTAGGTTGCTTAATTAACGAAATCCACAAGTTCTTCCAATTTTTTGTTATTTTTATAGAAATAGATTTTTATCACTATTAATAATGATTCCAAATTTAAAAATAAAAAATAAATTTTGTGGGCATATGTTTTGGGCCCAAATTATATAATTATCAGTTTATCTTAAGATTTTATGCACTTTAAATTGTACACACATTTAAAAAAAAAATGTATCGCATTACATATTATTCAAAAATTGATACCTATAGAGTTTTTTTTATTTGAATCCTCCTTTATTCTCCTCAATCCATTTCAAAATTTACTCAAAACTCAAATCAACTATGTAATTATTCTGTGGTAAATATATTATATTAGATAAAAATCTGTGTGTCCGTTTCACGATATGAGATCACACAATTTACACACATCCTCTATCAAAGTGATAATAAATCATGCAACTTATACATCATTTAAATGTCTCATGCCATGAAACTGTCTTAACATGACTAACTCTTTCTATAACAATTTGTTATTCTTTAAGGACTTAATAATTTTTTTAATGACATCTTTTGATTACTTAAAATAAAGTATTGCATGAAAGTTGACATTCTTAAAATAAATTCACAATAGAAGTTATAATTATATATGTCATAAAATGATAAAAATAAAATAATTTGCTTTACTTAATTATTAAAGACAACAATAAATTAATACACATTTTTCTAATTTTTTTGTTAATCAACACCAATAATTTTGAAGAAAAAAAAATCAATTTCAACACAATGAGAATAATGCATTTGAAAATTATAAATTTTGGTGAAGGTATAGGATTAACAATCTATCGTGATGAACACCCCTACTGGAGTAAGTTCCAATAGCATTATATTAGATGACAATAGAGCACTTCTTCACAGAGTCACCTCTGTAATTCATATTCTTGCAATCTCAAATAAAAAATAGAACAATCAAGAAAAGTGTATAATGATTAATAGTTTTCAGTTATCAAACAACTCTATATATACGTCATTTTGCTCATGCAACATATATTAAATTAATAAATTTTATAATATTTTTTATAAAATTCATCCTAAACCCAAAAATTAACTTCAATTGAGAAATTTTAAATATATAATATTTTATATTCATCCAAAGATTTGACATGACCACACTAATCCATATAATAGTTTTCTAATCCATATAATTTTAACTTACACACTCAAAATTCTCTCAATAAAATGACAATCAAACACTTTAGATTAGACTTCAAAATACTTTACATATTATGTATTAACCAGTGTACCCATCTTTTCTAAACAAAATGAAAATAAATTTACAAATTATTAAATATTAGAATTTTAAATTCTACATGCATAAGAATTTTTTAATTTAGAATCAACAATTGCTTGTTGCTAATCTAAATAAATGCTTCACTATCTTTAAAAGTCAGGAATCCTTGAATCATGCATGCTCAATAAATCAGAGTCCAAATATTGAACATTTTCTATGAATATAATGTGAGGATCGTAACTATCACTATCAGATTTTATAACACTGTATTGGTATGTAAAATTTTTATAAAAGAATTAGAGTACCAAAATTAAAGATTTATAACCTTTAACACACACATTTTTTTTTTCTTTGTAGAACTAAAGTAGGTGGTATATACATGTATATACATGAGTATTGAACTAAAATATATTAATGTATATAATAATCTATTATAAATATCATATGTATAATATATATATATATATGTAACATTTTTACAATTTAATTTTTGAATTTTATCGTCATATTTTTCTCAAAAATAATTAATATATATGGACGGAAGGTTATGGGTCCCCCGAATTAGTTGTTCTTTGACCGGATATAAAGTATAAAAAAATTAGAAAATTTATAAAATAATTCACAAAATTGATACTAATTATAAATTGGTTATATACAAAAAATATATATATGCTTCTGTGCAGAAAAAAATGCTTCTTTACAGGAAAAACTTATATTTATGTACAAATATTGTAAATCAATTCATAAATAAAATTATTTTTTTTAATCAATACGAAAATGCCTCTTAAAATTTCTATATATACGTGGGTATATATTTTGGACCCAAACTATATAATTCTCGGTCCGTTCCAGGATTTTCTACACTATAAACTAGATACTCATTTTAAAAAGGGTAAAAAACATATTAGTATACTAGTATTTACACTTTAGTGTCCACCTTTTTTAAAATTGCAAAATGGTGGTGAAGGGCCCACCAAACAGCCCACACCTCCAGCTGCCTACTTCCCTCACCTCACCCCCCCCCCAACACAACCGCACCCCCACCGCCTGACATCCGTACCGGATGTTTGATTGACGGCCAGAAAATTCAAAATTCAAATTGGCAGATACCTTAAAACAACTTTTAGCAACATTCTTCTTCATTTCAAATTCTGGTTTTCGTTCTCTGGGGAAAATAGGGCATTTGGGCGATTGGGAGCGTTAGAGCAAGAAATAGAGAAATTCTTCAACAACGACGTAAATTGAGGTTAGAATCTTCATTAATTACCATGAGTTAAAAGTTTCCAGCTCAAAATTTTGATAATTTTCGTCTGTCTTTTGGGCAGTTAGGAGTCTTTATTTTGGGTTGCTACCGAACTCCAATGGGTAGGTGTAGGAGCCATTCAAGGAGCAGAAGTAGAAGTAGGAGCCGAAGCCGTTCCAGAAAATCAAAAGGAAGAGATGAAAATATTCACAAGACATTTGGTGAGGTTTTTATTTCAAGTTTCAGGGGTGTTTGGTTTTTGTTGAAAATTATGTACAATGTCTTATATATTTTTTCCTTATCATGTTTGATAGATAGTGTTACTCCCCCAAAACGGTTTTCAACAAGGGTGACAAGGAAATATTCCAATGAGAAAGAGCAAGGTATCACAGGAATTGGAATATGTTTTCATTATGTTCATGTTAACCATTGTTTTGAAGATTTCCTGTTGATGTTAACATAGGATATAATACCCCCGAGACAAATCATAAATATCCTACACGAGGTAAATAGAAGGATGCACAATTCTCAGGGTGTAAGAGGATTGGTATGTTATACTACATGAAAGTTTATATCTCTTTATTAAAATTGATTTCTGAGTATAAATTAAAGGTTTATGTGTTTATTAGATTTTGAGTCTCCAAGGTATGAAACACGTTCCAGGGCCAATGTTGCTGAGTCATGCGTTTCTAGGATAAATGGTAAATATTTTGGAATATGAAATGATTGTAGATATCAAATGTTTGCTGTAAAAATATAATTATACATAGTTTTGGTGATTGATGTTTCTAGATAGAACGCTAAAGAAACACATGGATATTTTGAGGAATGATGCTGATTTAGTAACAAAAGAAAAAGGTATAGCTTATTTTACATAGATTTTTAACATGCACAAATGTGTATATATTCAGTTATGACAATGTTCAACTTATGTGTGTTTTTACTAATGTATAGCTGCTGAAACACCTGGAACACTGAGGAAACATGGACATCAAGACAGGACATTACATGTATCAAGATCCAGAAGAGCAGGTGTGCAGTGTTTATGATTATATTCATGAATTATTTGTATACAATGTAGAATTTTCAGAGTTTTCTGAAAATTGTTTGTAGATGATGGAATCTCAGGTGTGTATCAGAAAAGAAATGCTGCACATTCAGCTGAAAAGATAAAAGTAACATCTGTGAAACCAAGAGGTAATACATCAACCTTGCTTCGTCAAAAATATTTTACGTTGCATTAGTAAATTATTGACATTAGTTATGCTAATTTCGTAGATGAAAATCGAGGTAAGAATGTTAGAATAACTTCCTGTGTTGAAGAGCAACATCAAAGGGCAGGGGCAAAAGGAAAAAATGTGGGAACTATTCATAACCGACATGAACACAAGGGGAAACATAAAGATCAACGGTTATATGAGGATGAGCATTTGAATGAGAATGTTCACAGAAGAGGTAGAGAGGAACATTTGCATGGAGATGGACGAAGGAGAGGTAGAGATCGTAAGAGGAGCAGAGAGAATAAAGGCAGGGGTCAGCAACAGAGTGATTCAGATGATGATCCTGTGTATAGAGGGGTGCCTCAGAACGATAAAAAAAAACAGAAGAAGTCGAGATATCTTAGAGATGGTATGAAATATTATTATTATATGTATTTCATTCAATTTTTGAAGAAAATGTGAATATAAACTGATTTCATTTGTTATATGCATATGTGAAGATAATCAAAATGGATTCAAAGATCATGGAGCAGATGAAGGGAATTCAGCCAGGGAAAGATCTATTAGGCCTAGAAACTGCTTTGGTATGTTGTTTGTAACGAAAAACAAATTTCCATGATACTATGTTATTTAGAATGTTTTTTTTTTTTATGTTCTTATATGATAACTGTTTCATATCCTTATTACGGGATGCGGAGATTAAGCATGAGACCCATTATAGGTCACATTTGCGGGCTGCAATAAAGGAGATCAATGGTGTGAGATTTGAAGATAGGCACTTAAAGGCTATAAAGATGACACCTTTTTGGTTCCTTTTCGAAAGTATATATGTTAGGGAGCATCAGTCTCTAATGAAAAAGTGTCAGAAGTATGAGGAAGATGTTAGAAAAATAGTGAGAAACTTTGATGAAGATACTGGTAATTTTGTGATAGGGGGTAATTATCTAGCTTTAACTGGAATGGATGTGAAACTAATATTTGGTATTAGTTGTGGGAGCAAGCCAATAACTTTAAAGACTGATGGCCACAAAACTCCTTTGTGGGTTGAACGTTGCTTCAAAAATTTACTGAACAACAGAAAAATCTTTATGTTGTATAAAGCACATATCCTTGATAAAATTAAGATAGCAGTTGAGAGATTGATGATGAGAGTGTATATGACACTGCACGTTTAGTGCACTGCCATTTGATGGCAGCTTTCTTTACACCAAATCAAAATGGGGCTATCTCTTGTTCAATCACTGAATTTCTGCAAGATTTTAAGAACATATGCAGCTATGATTGGGCTGGGTTTGTTGTCGACATGTTGCGCTCTCAATTGATGTCTAGCTTAACGATGAAGTCCGGTGGATGTGCAGCAATTTTACCGGTAACTAGTATCAGATGCTTTTAATATAATGTTTGCTTCTTTAAAATAGTTAAAACATAATTTGTCCTTGTTTTTTTCTGAACAATTACAGTATTGGCTATGTGAGCATTCTACAATAGCAAAACCAGTAGGAGATAGTTTCCCTCGTTACTTGAATTGGAATACTAGGGACATGCATGTTGCAATCTCTGGGGCTAGGCTTTCGGAATTGGATGGAGTAAGGAAAATAGTCCTTTGATTTACAACAATAAATACATTGTACTATAATAATCTAACCTCTGATTTTTAACTCCCTTTCTAGGTACGTAGAAACGTTTTGAAATTAACTGAAAGTGAGGATGAGAGAATGAGGCTACTTGAACTGTTCTTAGAAAGTGAGTTCGAGCTTCCACTTACTGAGGTGAGAATGAAGGATGACGAACGTAACTGGACGAAAGATGTTGGATCAAACACAGACTGCGATAGTGAATTTGTGGATGCTACGCAGTACGAGGGTGATGAGGGGATACATTTACAACTAGAGTATGTACCACTGGGTGATGATGATGAATCAGCGGGGCTGAAGGATCATATCAAAGACAGCAATTCAGGAGGAGTTGATGAAAACCAGGATTGTGATGATCAAAAAGCTCCCAGTTTCAGTATTGGGTTGACGCAGATGGCAGTAAACAATGAACATGAGCAAAATAAAGAACAGGCAAATTCTGTGGATGGTCAAAGATCTGGTCTTGATGAACAACAAGCAAATTCAATGGATGGACAAGGATCTGGTGTTGATGAGGAACAAGACAACAGATTGGAAGGAATGAATAAGGGGCTTGGAGACAGTGTTGAGAAACGTAATGGCGAGGCAGCGGTTTCTAAGTTGATTCAGGAACTCGAAGCTGCAAGACAAAAATTTGACGAGGAGATGATGAAGAGAAAGAAAGATATGAAGGAGATGAAGAAGAAGCTGGAACAAATTTCTGGAGAAAACGAAGATCTGAAGGCCAAAGTTGCTGAGCTCAGTGTTCCCAGTGTAACACAGCTGTATGCTGATCCAACTAACCTTATGTATTTGGATGAAGTTGAGAAGATTCATATTCTAGTGAAGGAGAATGAGGAGTTGCAAAAGATGAATGAGTACATCAGGAAGGTTGTCAGAGACAATGTTGAAATCACACGTGCTGATTGTCAAAAAGGCAAGTCTTCCAAAGAAAAGATGGAAACTGTGAAAATGGATGTCAATGACAAAGCCTGCGAGGACGAAGTAGGAGCTGTGGCCAAGCAAGGTGAATGAAGTATTGTTCGTGACGAGACCCCGGTGGAGAAAGGAAAGCGACTAACAAACTACCCAGAACCAAGCACGATGACAATACGAATCAAGGGAAGAACAAATAACGATGACAGGAAGGCTATAAAGAGGACACCACAGCCATCAACAAATGAGCTAACAAAGAAGCACGAGGAGATGGGTGTTGTTGAGGATGTTCCATTAGAAATACCAGAGACAGAAGAACGACAAAGAGATGAGCACAGTTTTAAATGGAATGAAGGAAGTGTTGCTGTGAAGAAATGTGACGCTGATGTTAGGATGCAGCTACATCAAATAGTGCAACTGCAAGGAATGGGGTACAAAGTGCATCAAAATTTTATTGTTTTACGCATTACATTGGTTCCTACTTTTCTTTGACGTATATAAACTTGTAGGTGTATTGTGTGGGAGGGGGATCAACCACTAGCTATAGTGAGGGCACGAGATTTGATTGACGTCCTGCATCACAAAAGACTATCTGACGGGGTAAGGATATTTAATTGTTTTAAACATTTTATATTAAGTAACTTTTGGCAAATGTTTATAGGTGATAGATGCATGGTCAAAATTTCTGCAAACCGTCTACAAAGACCAGTGGGCAGCAGTAAAGTACACTAAGATTTTTAGTGCCACTTGCTGGGTATGTAATATTATGGATGACAAATATATAAAGATGCATATATATATGAAATTTGTTCACAAAAAATAAAAATAAAATTATAAATTGTAGGGTTTAATCAAAGATAGGCCAAATAAACAAATGGGAGCATTCAACACCTTGGTTGATGGAGTGCTGGAAGAATCACTGGATATGGACACACTGCTATTTCCCATTCTTGCAGGTGGAGGAAGTTCAACAGTCCGTGGTATTGGAGATCATTGGACACTGCTTAAATTTAACATGAGGAATAGCGAGTGGAGGTTTTACAATTCAATGAGACCAAGAGGAAGGGGAACTACTGATCAACATCTGAAACAATCTCTTATTGTGGTATGCTATTATTGATTAATATACATATGGTTACATTTTGTATTATACTGAAAGATGAATATTTATATATATAGTGTATGTTTACTGCTATGATAGGTGAAGTATGTTGACCGCAAATTAAGAGAGATTTTTAAGAAGTGTAGGCCTACGCATCCTTTCCTAAGGAGACCATTGGTTGATCCAGTGCATGTAGATTGTCTTCAACAAGTTCCAAACTCTGTTGATTGTGGAGTGATTGTGTGTCACTATATTGAGAAGATCCTGTCAAACAAAACAACCAAAAAAGGTGAGTTCAGCGAACTTTCGTCAGGGAATTTCCGTGCGCGAATGGCAAAATGGTTTATCGATCCGACAAGTGCTGCTCTGTAGTTTATAGTATGTAAAGCTGGTATTTTGGGATATTTAGAGTGTTAAAACAGATTGATATGTTTTGTGGATCAACTTAACCTGTGGTATTTTGGGGTATTTTAGAATGTGTCCTAGTAGTTGTTGTTAATATTTTGTGGATCAACTTACCCTGTATTATTCCCAAAATTTGCTCATTTTGGGTTAAAAACTTATTAATAGTATGTTGTGGAATTGTTTTGGTATCTGAACATATTCAGAGTTTTTCCCATATTTTGTGATTGTGCATGGGAGCAGTTGTCCGAGGTTGTGCATCTATCTAAACTCCACCAGCATGTGCATGTGCCAGATGCTGTGCATCCGGCAGGTGCTGTGCATGCTGCATAGTAGGTGTGGTGGGCCTGGGCCTTGTTTTTTTTCATTTTTTTTGGTTTTTTGGACCTGTGCATTCTACTCATTGTGCAACATATGACCCTGTGCATATCAACACAGAATGTTTGCAATTCTTCTTATTACATGACAAGGTTTTTTATTGGGCCTGTGCAGTATGGCCTTTTTTTTATCAATTCATTCTTATAATTAAATGATATGGGCCTATGAATTTCATATGTTTCTATTTTTAATCATTTTGGCCATATGTTTCCTGGTGAATTATACAACCCACACACATATACTCAAAAAATATTATACAGCCCACACAACAAAAAATTGAATAATAATAAAGTAATTAAATTACTAAAAGAAATGAACAAACTTAACTATTATATATCATTTTTATACGAATATATAACATAGTAATAATTACATAACAAAAGGTAAGGATATATAGTGTTTTCCCCTAAGATACTAAAACTGGACATTTACATTACAAAAGTACTGTCCACAAAAATCATATATACTTAAATTAGAAAACTAATTACAATAACCCCTCGATGCAGCACTCTTTCACCAAATGACCAGGACGAAACTAGAAAGCATTGGAGCGTTGATGTGTCTTCGTTTTTACATTAAAACAACAAATACACCCATGGGATAAACTTGGCACATAACTTCCTCTTCCTCATCATTCAGAAAAGCAATTGGGTTGATGGTTTGGAGACGGCGGTGAAGGGTGATGGCAGCATCCAAAGAAATGTTGAAGGCTGTCCATGATTTGTCATTGGCATGATCTTCTAAAATGTAAAACTTGTGACCAGCAGCACTATCGGATATTTGAGTGTACAGAACAAGCTTCTACACATTCAAAGCTCTAATACTAGAATGATCATTAGTCAGGGTTTTATCAGGCACTTCTAGGACTCTGTAACTCTTATCCTCCAAGCAAAAACCAACCAAAAACTGCTCGTTATCTATCCAAACTTGCCAATACAGAGACCCACATACAAAGACACCAGGTTTCCCAGAAACATTATTATAAGGGAAATTTGGACCATCCTCCCAAACAGTTCGCCTTTTAGAAAAAATCTTAACTTCAGATAACAACTGTTCGGATTTAAAAATAACAACACGAACAACTAATATATCCGTTTTGTCAAGATTTTGACCCATACCATAAAAAACCGAGGCTTTAACAGTACCTGGGGGGAAGTTGATTCGGGAAAATGGAAGCACAATCTTTTTCTTGGTAGTGGGGTTAGTAATTTCAACACGATCAAACTCTCCACACATCAGGGTCAGGCAACTCCATGACGCCATTACCTCCGGCATTTGATCAACAACAGACCTAACTCTGTAGTTGGAATTGTTAAACCCTCGTGGTGTCACATTGTAATCAAAAGGCTTATTACCCCACTCACCACCTCTGATCATGACGAAACGATTTTCCATCCTTGATCTTTTTAAATGCATCCTAATAAGTTTAGGAATTGATATTATGGAGTAGAAATGGTGGCAACAACATTTCATTCTACCAAGTGTTTTTTATGGTAGCCTAGAAAAAATTTTAAATATAACATCATCGGGCATTTTGCTCATATGTCTCCACAAACAAAGGCGTTTGGAAGTCATTGTTGAGGGTGGGGCTGCCTTTTTTTTTTTTTTAACAAAAAACAGAGTGTGTGTATTGGTTATCAAGGTAAGAAATGGGGTTTTCTTTACCAACAGCTAAACCAATCAAATCAATTGAGGGGGTGGGAGTTGAAAAGTTAGTCTGATTGTGGGCTGTTTGGACACAACCCACAACTGCACGTACTCCAAAAAATTAGGCGCGGTTAATAAGGGTGTTTTGTGCATATGTATAATATATGCAATTAAGATTTAAACATATTATTTTTGTATTTCATTTCTGCAACATTACAAAAAAAATTAAATTGAATATGTTTTACAAAAATGTGGGAATGTTACTTAAATTATTAGTGTGTATGCTACATTTTTAATGGCTGCCTGATTCTATTTTATTTGTTGGGCATGTGCATTTCAGTGTGTGTGCATCGTGTTAGTGTTGTGCATTGAAGTATGGGCCTGGCCAAGAAATGGGCCATTGGATTTTGTATTTTTCGGGGCCGTGCATTTCGATGTCCTGTGCATTTTAGGATTCATTGGGCCCCGTGCATAAGATATTCCTCGGGCCTGTGCATTTTGTTAAATAAGGTGGGCCTGTGCATTTTGTTAAATAAGGCGGGCCTGTGCATTTTGGCACATAGTTGGGCCTGTGCAAAGACATGTTCTGTGCATTTTGCATTCCTTGTTCATGTGGTCCTGTGCATTTTGTTAAGTAGGTTGGGCTTGTGCATGTTGGTACATTAATTTTTGGGGCCGTTTGCATAAACAATTTTTTCCAGTAAAAAAATGTTTGGTCCTGTGCATGGAAAAAATATATTTATAAAATTTTATATTTAGAAACAAATCTGGACTGTGCATTACAATCTTTTATTAGAACACATGTATATATTTTTTAAAACAAATGGATTATAACGGTTAGCAAATTGACAGGACATATATATGACCATTGGTTTTCAAAAACAAAAGTGAACTTATATAAATAGGCACATAAACCTTACTGGGAAAACAAACAGCTCAACATTCAATATATAAGGAGTTGTCTTCTAATAGGGAAATCATCGAAAAAATACCTAAACTACTTCACAAAAAATGTCTGAAGCTAGCCCATATGGAGGTACAAGCAACTATCCCAGGTACAGCAAATAACTTGTTCAAAATGCAAGTGTCCAGCTTCAATAATGCTCTCTGAATCACCAAGAAATCCAGGCAGACTTTTCTACTGTTGTAAACAACATGGCTTTTCTCACTGGTGCAACCCAATTCAAAATTATCCAGCAAACATGGTGCTAGAGGAAGTTACCCAGCATGCAGAAGCTTTCAGAAACTACTCATCAAGTATACATAATAATGGTATGATCAATAACAAGCTTTCACTAAGTACTGTGGTTATAGGGAATGTTATTACAATTGTACTAGTAGGGCTGTGTGCAATTGTATTTACCAAAATGTTCATGTAAAGATTGAGTCAGTTTATGTATGAACGGAGCAGTTTATAATGGTGTGCACGAATGCTGAAATTATATAAGCAGGGTGCAATTGATTGGGCAAATTTAATTACATAACGAAATATCTCTCTAAAATGATTAAGCAATTGTATACACAGCATACAGTTTCTTCATTACTTACACTTGACATGAAAATATGATAAAAAACTCAAAAATAAGTATGATCACCACAGAGAAATTTCTTATTCAATAACTGAGCAAATGAAGTTTTATATGACTGACCCAAAAGAAGAACTGAGATATGCACATGATAAAAACAGATGTGCTCCTGCCCACAAAAAGATCCCTGGCTTCACCTACAAACAAAATAGAGAAGGTATCACACAAAATACACAACATTAGCAGGAAAAAATGATACCCCATAACTTATGGAAAAGTAAAAATTACTTACTGGAACTGTATTTACTGCATGATAAAGAAATATGCCAGCAGGCTTCTAGCCAACAAAAAGGAATGTTCTGCACCTACAACAGGAAACATGACACCCCATAACAAAACCACAATAAAATGCATCATGGTGTCTGCTGGAAAAATAGACATTTCATTACCTTCTCAGGATTTGGTGCATGTGTGGTCATGCATTCCACGCTTACCACATGACCAACACAATTTCGGCTTCTTCTTTGGGAATTCACCATATGATGTAATCATATTCTTCTTTGGGCGACCTGGCCTCCTGTTAAGAATTGGCGGTAGCATCTTGAACTGATCTGGGGATGGTTCACACTCAAATCGCATTGTGTCGGGGATGGGATTTAGGTCCTTCTGGTAACATTTTATATACTCTGATGTATAAAAACATTTATCAATGTGAGTGAAAATGGAGGTTTCATTCCGGCATATGACTGTAACTGCATGGACACAAGGGAAACCGGTAACAAACCACTGTCCACAGGAACAATACCGTCGACGCAAATCAACAGTGCATGATATTTCAGACTGCACTTCAAACTCTCCACCAGGAGAGTTAGAAACAATCCACGAACTCTCAAGCTCGTACATGTAATCCCAATCAATCTGCCTCTGGGGTACAAGAGGTGTGGTCCATCCTTGACATGCATCTCTCCTATCAACAAACCATCCAGCAATGTTTTGTCTAATGCGGTCTACCAATTTTGTGACAGGGAGTGACCTAGCATCCAATATCCAATTGTTAAATGATTCAGCAGCATTTGAAGTCATTTCCCCATAGCGTCTGATATGGGGAGAATGAGCAACCACCCACTTTTCATATGGGAGTTGGTCTAACCAATCTTCAGTCATCTTCCCCCCAACATGAATGAACAATTGAATGCTCTGATTGAAAAGTCATTCGTCTGGAGCATAAGCAGCTACTTTAAAAATCTCACCAAGGTCTACACGTTGATTGTTAGACCAACCAGAAGAAAACCGACCATGTAAATTTGCCAACAGATGAAATAAGAAATAAAAATGTTTGGGTTCATCAAAAACATTATTAAGTGTAGAAAGCAACCCAAGGTTCCGGTCAGAAATATAAATAATCTCCTGGTCGTGCACAATATTATCCTTAATATTCCTTACAAACCATTCCCAATTGGATATATTTTCAGCAGAAACCAATGCATAAGCAACAGGGAAAAGACCTAAATAAAATTGGAAAAATAGTGGTAGTATTAAGATTCAGTTGTAATGCAATTAGGTGTGAAAAGATGCACAAAAAAAGATTGCATACCATTGTTCCCATCCTTAGCAGTTGCAACTAGCAGAGTGACCTTAGCACGCCCCTTTAGAAATGTCCCATCTAGAAATAGAAGAGGTCTACAATGTTTGAAACCTTCAACACATGCCTTAAATGCAATGAATAGACGCTCAAAACAATGAGTAGTGCTATTTTCTTGAAGATTTACAATACTTCCAGGATTGGTGCGCTCAACGGCTTCACAATACCAACGTAGATCTTGATAGGAATCATCAAAACTTCCATAAATCTGTTCCTTAGCAGATTCAACTGCCCTGAAAGCCCTATAGTAAGGAATTTCCATCCCATATGAGTTCCTAATAACATCTACAACATCATTTGGTGTCATATCAGGCTTGGACTTTACATCACCCAACAATAATTTCCCAATGATTTTAGGACATAAACGTTTGGTCTTGTCTTTCAACAATATACCAACACACCTATGAGTAAAATTGCCCTTATATATAACAAATGCACCAGATATCTTTAACAATTTAGCACGAATATACCACTCACACCCAGTGTTTTTTGACTCATGACAAATGACATGTATGTATGAGGAAGTGTTTTTCATGAACTTAAAACGAAAACCCATCTTCGTGGCATACTTCCTAAGACTGGTCCTAAAATCAACACTCCCACCACTGAATATAGACCCAACACCATTTTTAAATATATCAGACCAATTATCCGACAAGAATTATTTCTTATCAAGAGCAGGACCGTCGAATGCAGGAATAGAACCAGCTCCTCCAAATTCTAAAAATTCACCAGATACAGGATCATAAGGAACACATTCTAACCTATTAACACTAGAATTGGATTTGGGATCAGACTCTTTGGATGATGTTTTGGACTGAGACACATGCACAACATCGACTTTTATAATTTTGGAAGGCAGGGTCTTCAAAATATTAAATATACTACCCAAATCATCATCAGATTCTAAACATGCATTGGTGAAATCACCAAATGAGCAGATTGTAATTCGACCCACTTCCCTCTAACCTGGTCTTGGAGGGATTTATATGATTCGGTTTCCCGAACAGTGATGAATTTACACTCCTCTTTCCACCTCACAGCTAAAATGCAATCATCCGCCATTTTTTTTTTGGCAATCAAACACCGAGAAGAGAACGATGGAAGGGGAAGGAAGATGAAACAGAGTAATAAACTGGGGGATTTTGAAGGAAATACATGCCCAACAAAATTCAAATTCCGTCTCCGTACTGTTAGGTAGGTCGGATTTGACGGATGCATCGGGGATGGGAAAACGGCGAGTTGAGAGAGGAAGGAGATGAGAGAGATAACGCAGATGAGAGAGAGAAACGAGGTGAGAGACAGAAAGAGGTGAGAGATTGAGAAGGAACAGCTATTAGGGGTGGGTAGCCAAGGTTTATTGGGGGTGGGTATGAAAAAGTTAGAACCCATCATTTAATGCTCTGATTGACTACTTTTGGACCAAATTGTATTATTTTAGCACTAATTTGGTATTTTAAAAAGGTGTAAAACTAAAATGAATTAGTAGGGAAAAGTTAGAACCAAAATGTAATAATCTCTTTTAAAAATATTTTTTTATAAAATAATATCATAAAAATAAATGTGTACATTTTTGAGTGAACATACAAATTTTATTATATTTTTTTAGAATAAATAAATAATATTAAAAGTAGAGATGTTAAACGGGCTTGCCCTAATCCTATAGGGCCAGCCCTAACAGGCTTCGGGCTAAACGGGTTAGGGCCTTATCCGGTTCATTCTTAACAGTTCTCTAATATTTGAGACCTAACCCTAACCCTAGCGGTCTTCGGGCTAAACGGACCATAAACGGGCTATATCACAAAAATAGAAAAAATCTAAATTTTAACACATAATCTAAAATCATGGTCATAAAATATTAGTATTTAATTTAAAACCTAAACATTGTCTATAATTTTATTAAAATTAATAAAAATAGTTTAACATAATTACAAAAGTTCAAACGTCAATAATTAAATACTTAAAAGTTCAAAATATTGGTATTTAAAAGTTCAAATATAAATACTTAAAATTATTATATATAACACCTAAATAAAAATTGAATATAACTTCAATTAACAATAATAATAATAACTAATAAGTATACTATATATTTAATATGTATATATAAAATATAAAAAAATTATGCAGGCGGGCTCGGTTAACCGGCGGATTAGCCCATTTTGCCCGCAGGCTAATAGGGTCGGGCCAAAAAAACCCAAATTTAAATGGGCCTATAAAAATATCGTCCTAGTCCTACATTTTTCAGAGTTAAATGGGTCGGCCCTATTAGTCCAGCCCAAAATAACATCTCTAATTAAAACAGGAGAATTAGACACTTTAATAATAGAATTGCAGATGGAGGAAGTAATTCTTTTGTGTACAAGTCAAATTCAAAAAGTGGCCCAATAGATTTTAGGCCCGTCTCAATGTTTTATAATTGAGCCATATCTCCATTTCATCAGAACTCTTAATATGTGAGATGATATTGAACTTGAGGAAAACCTTCTTATTTTTTCTTTTTCTTTTTTTAAGATTCGAATTTTAATAGTTTAAATATGGATAAAATAAGATATGTGACAAATTATAAAATTTTAAAATAAATATTTTGTATCTTATAAACTATAAAAAAAATAAGTTGAGATATCCTAACTTATTTTTTTCACCACTTCCACGTCCACCCACCCACCTTATACCGAACTCGTTACCACTCTCAAATTCCCACTTCAACATTAAAAAATATATTTAATTTTTATTAAAATTAATTTCTTAGAAGAATTATGATAAATTATCAAAGAACTTATACATTATATTAGTTAAATACTTTAATAATTTATAAATTTTTAAAATAATTTATAAAATATTTAAAATAAATTTAACCAAATATCCTAAAAGAAACACACACTCGAGAAATTTCAACATAACATGCAATTATTTACACCCATCTATATATGAGTCCATATTGAATATATCTGGTGATTTTATGGGTGTTTATGTATTAGAAATGATTAGACAATTTTTTTGGAAATCGAAATTAAACTCTATAAAAATTCATTATCCCTGACCAGCTTAAAAAATGGTAAAATAATAATAATTATAAATAAATAAAATAAGAAAAAGAAAGTAAATTTATGTACATCTAATGATTTATACATTCACTCAATAATTAAGATTGTTTACTTGTTTACACTGAAAAGTGTGAATTGATTACACTAAAATATGAAAGTTGATTACACTGAAAAATTAATATTCCAAAAAATCGAAAACATTATAAACTTTTCAACGGAATCAATTCAGACTTTTAAATATAATCAACTCATATTTTTCAATATAAACAATCTCAGCTGTTGAACGAGTGTACCATGCATCAGTTGCATATAAAAACTTCACATGAAAAATTATTTTAGAGTAAGTCTCTTGTACACTAAGTGTATTTTTTTTAAAAGTTAAACTTATTATCACTAAAAAGTCGCACATATTATTACTTAAAAATAATTTTCTAAAAATATATTTTTTAACATTAATACAATTATTTAAAAATACACTTAAATTATACTATGAATTTGATAAAAAAAAAAACAGACTAAAATATAATTTAAAACTTGAAATACTGCATAATAGCCATTTGGCAATAGTGGATAAGAACTTATTTTGCTGTGAAAAAACACGTATTAGAATTAGGACAGCTGAAATCCATTAAGCACTGAGTATAGACAGAGAAAGGAAGAGAGAAAATTAAATTAGAAAGAGAAAGAGAGAAGCTAGCGATAAGAACAAAGAGGAAAAAGGTAGGATAAGCACCAAAAGTCAGCTGGCCAAAATATCCCCATATTTATAGGTGGACATGTATCCATTTAATTATTACCAATACAACACTGCTAGGTCACATCCTATCCTCCTAATGTTTCTCTTAAAATCAATTATATAAAATAACTCACTCTAATGTGTGACCATTTTCTACATGACATAGTATTTTATACAAGTATTAACTTGGATTATATTTCTTTTTAAAACTATAATTGGATTGAAATTTTATAATTTCATGAAACATATAATTTAAGCAAATTAAATCTAGTGAGAATACCACAATATACCCATTTTCAACTTTTAAAAATTTATTTTACCCACATATACTTTAAAACATCTTTTATACCCAATTTATTATAAAAGACTTATATACCTGTTGATATGGCGAACTAACACCATCGACATGTGAGCAATTGCTCGCTCACGTGGGGACTATTTAGCTACGCAGCTCGCCCAAGAGAGCTAACCCCTGTCATTACCTGAGATCGGCCCGAGCTCGCCCCATGCCCCATGCAGGCCTCACCGAGCCCCATCATCATACAGCATCCGTAAGCCATGCAAGGCATTGGAGCTCGCCCCTTATCTCGCCCGAGCCACTGAAGTTCATCTCTGAGCTCGCCCATGGGCTCACCTGTTAGCCATTAGGACTCCGATGGCGCACTCTTTTTCCCTCCGTCCGGTTTGTCCACAAGGGTGGTTTACGGCGAGGTTTTTAATGAGGCCCATCTAGTCTAAGGCATAGTAGTAGGACGAGGCACAACATAGGTAGCAGTGTAAGGGACCAGGACGAGGGTTACGGACCCTCGTCAACACCGGAAGCCACATAGGCTCGTAAGGTGCCGTCTCACGCCCACACACCTATAAATAAGACCTCTCTTGTACTATTCGGACAATTCTCACAATTCTGAAAATAAATACAACTCCCATTACAATATTTCTCTCTCTACTCTCCCTCCTCATATTACATCCAAGAACATAAAATCTTGGATTATTGTTTGATAGAATTAATATGTTGAAAAGCCACATAAACAAACACCGTTAATAAATTCTGTCAACAATTTGGCGCTAGAAGGAGGGTCGGTGTGCCACGAATCTGGAAAATTAAAAAATCTCAAGAACAAAAAGTTAGGGTTTGGTTGAAGGTTTGAAGATTTGAAGGTGTTCTTGTTAAAACTCAAGAACACTTGAAGATACACATACACCCTCATCCCTTGAACAAAGAATCCAGATTTCTGGACAAAAACCTAAATTTTTGGATTTCACAAAATCGGTCCTGAACAAGTTTTCAAACGCACGCGTGCACACGAATAAACCGAACTTCGGACAATTCGTCACACGCGAGGCTAGATGAAAACTTGCACAGCTCCGCCTAAGCTGGACGATAACCATCCAGGCGACCTCCATCACCCCGGCGACCTCCCTCCACTTCGACACCCTTCAGCGAGTTACCCCCTCCGAAACCCAAAAATGGCCAACACTCGAGCCGCCAAAGGACAGACCTCCGCAGCTGCGGGAAGGTCTAGAGGGGGCAATCAAAACCAGGCCGAGGTGGAGACCTCACACCAGGTGGTGGAGACATCACAACCGCCTCCCCAGAAGAGCACCGCGGCTCCGCGACCTCAGCGAACTGCGGCGACCCAGGAAGACTTAGCCCCCGCACTGAGGGACCTGGTCAGCAATCCTGACGAGCTCCAACGCACCATCGCTACCCTACAAAGGTTGCAGCAGCGACAGCAAGACGAGCTCGCCCTAGTACCTAGGCGAGCTCCAGCCGCCGAAACCAGAGAGCAGACCAGGCCCACCCAGGGCACCCAAACCAGGGGAGACTACAGCGTACTCCCCACCGAGCAGGAGAGAGGACCGGAAAAGCCAAAATGGGGGAGGAGGCTCCCGCTCCTTACACTGGAAGGGAGTCGGCCTACACCGGGGCGTCTGGCACCCACCAATCTCAAAGGAGGGAAGTCCTCCAAGGCCGCCTGGGCCCGAGGTACGAAGAGAATGAGCGTACAGCAGTCCCAGCTGCGTCCCATGGGGACTCCGACCAACAGCCACACAGATCAGCCCACGAAAGGCTGAGGAGGACCGCCACTGACCGGCTAGGCCCCCACGGCGGACGCCAATTCCAGCCCGCCACTGAGAGGTCACCCCAGAGTGAGGCACCTCGGGGACGTGCGTCCGCGAGATGCACGACCTTTGAGCACCCTCCACCGGAGGTGACCCGAGATGATGAGCTGGCCTCACTGAAAAAGGTCGTTGAAATGCTACAAGCACAGGTAGCAGCCAAGTCTGGCGGACCTGACGCCACGACTCTCCCCACCTCTCCATTGGCACCTGCCATCCTCCGCGCACCGGTCCAGAAGAAAATTCAATTCCCGGTGATGTCCGCATACGAAGGCGAATCAGACCCAAAAGTCCACCTGGCCAAGTACGCGGATTTCATGATTTCGGTCGGCGCCACCTACCCCACCCAATGCCGGAACTTTCCGTTGACCCTAGGGGACTGAGCTCACCGCTAGTTCTCTTCACTCGCCCCGGGGTCAATCTGCTCATTTGGCCAACTCTCACGGGAGTTCCTGGCCCACTTCTCTGGGTTCGGGTCCTACCTCACCCAGAAGCACCTGCTTGCCAAAATCCATCAAGGCGAGGGCGAGACCGACCAACAGTACCTGGAAAGGTTCGACAAGATTCTGCTGGAAGGCGAGCCGGTAAGCGAAGACACCAAGGTCGTCGCAGCGATGGGCGGACTCAGGAGGGGCACCGACCTCTGGAAGGAAATGCACCTCGCATGTCCCAACACTTATAGCGAATTCCGCCACAAGGCGGGGGTGTTTGTGGCTATGCAGGAGGCACTACTGAAATAAGTTGGTGCCCACGAGGAAAAAAAGCCCTACGGGAAGAAGTCTGGGGGCACCTACAAAGCTCCCCGAAACTTAAAGGCCTTTGGCGAGGGAGACGAGCTCAAAGAAAGGCTCAACCAGGTCCTCACTGTCTCCGTCGACCATGTCTTCACTGCCGTCCAAGGCAAGGCCATGCTGGAGGAGCCAAGGCGGATCCGCCAGGACCGCACGAAGCTCAACCCCAACAAATTCTGTGCCTACCATCAGGCCATCGGCCACTTCACCAGCGAGTGCCGAGATCTCCTCAAGCAACTCTGGAAATTTTACGAGGAGGGGAAATTGGCCGAGTTCGTGAAGAAGGCCCCAGCTAAGAGACCGAGGTTCGAGAGGAGGGCTACCTCCGATGACGAGGAGGAGGAGGCAGACCAACCTGGTCCCCATCACAGACGGAGGGCACCTCCCCAACCTCAGCAAAATATGGAGCTGACTCGGGAACTCTTGGTTCTTGAGGAGGAGATCGGAGCTGCAGGAGGTCTCCGGGATGGGGGATTCTCCATATCCAGGAGAAAGAGGAAGGCCGAGATCCGGGCCATAAATCAAGTCCAGGAAGGCAGCTCCGGCCCCAGGTCCGTCTCACAGCTCGCTGACGAGCTGACATTTTCTTCAGCGGACCTGGAGGGGGTACTGATGCCCCACAACGACTCGTTGGTGATAACCGCCGACATCATGAACGTCCGAGTTCACAGGCTACTTGTGGACACCGGCGCATTTACCAACATTCTCTTCAAATCCACCTTGGATGCCTTGGGTGATTTTGAGTCGTACCTGGAACCTAGCAATGCTAGGATAGTGGGGTTCGGAGAAGCTGTAACCGTCCCCCTAGGTAGTGTTAGGTTGAGCGTCCAACTTGTATTGGCTGAGGACCCCGAAAGGAGACTGACTAGGCTCATAGATTTCCTAGTTGTCGACCAGCAGTCCTCCTACAACGGGTTCCTTGGCCGCCCTTTTATTAATGAATTCAAAGCGGCGTGTTCGACCTACTACTACTGTTTGAAATTTCCAACTCCAAAGGGTGCCGGAACTATAAAAGGTGACCAGAAAAAGGCCCGAGAGTGTTTACTCCAAATTAAAGATGGCCGGGTCAGGAAATCCGTTACACAAGTCCACATCCTCGAAGAAGACGTACAGATCCCTGCAGACGAGCCAAACATCCTGGACGTCATCTCGGTCGAAACTGAGATGATGGAGGTAGGCGATCTGACAGAAATCAACCAAGGCGGTGGACCTGTGCAAGACACACAACCGACACCAATGGAGGGCGTAGAAGAAACCCAAGTGTTGAGACCTGTGCAGGGGTCGGTAACTGCGCAGGCTCAAGGTGGACGACCTGCGGGAGGTCAAGAACCAACACCCATGGACGTTGACCCAACTCCCCAAGTCACCACACCATCCCAAGCTGACGGACCACCGGAGGTGTTCACAACCGACAAGCTCACCCAAGCCGAAAGCCAACCCGATGACCTTGAACCGCGCATAGGCCACGAGCCTGCACAGATATCACAAAGGGAGTGGGACGAGCTCATCAACGACCCGAGGTGGAAATGTCAGAAGAGGAAAGCAACCCCCATGGAGGAGTTGACGGTACTCCCGGTGGACCCGGAAAGGGACTTAGAACTTTTCATCGGTTCTGAGTTACCTGAACCGTACCGGTCGAGGATGGAGCTGTTCTTGATGTCCAACCTGGACATATTTGCCTGGTCCCACGAAGACATGACTGGGATCCCGTTGGAACATGCTTGCCACAGACTCAACATAGATCCGACGAGGAGACCCGTACGCCAAAAACGAAGAAAATATGGACCAGACAAGTACGCAGCCCTAACAGTTGAGGTGGAGAAGTTGTTAGATAACAAGCTCATCAAGGAGGCTTTGTGTCCGTAGTGGGTCGCAAACCCCGTCCTAGTGAAGAAACACAACGGGACGTGGAGACTCTGCATTGACTTCACGGACCTGAACAAAGCATGCCCTAAGGACAACTTCCCACTACCTCATATTGACCAGCTGGTGGACAGCACTACAGGCCATGAGATGATGACATTCATGGATGCTTTTGCAGGCTATCATCAGATAGCTCTACACCCGGAAGACCAGGAACACACGGCGTTCTACACCAACAAGAACATGTATTGCTGGGAAAGGATGCCGTTCGGACTCATCAACGCCGGAGCTACGTACCAAAGATTGGTAAATAAGATGTTCGACCAACACATCGGCGAATCCATGGAGGTGTACGTGGACGACATTGTTGTCAAGAGTTTGAGAAAGGAGAACCACCTGGACCACCTGAAACAGACCTTCGACATACTGCGACACTACAACATGAAGTTGAACCCCAAAAAGACCAGCTTCGGCGTACACTCTGGGAAGTTCCTGGGGCACCTAGTTAGCCAGCGGGGAATTGAGGTCAACCCGACACAGGTTCAATGCATAATCGAGATGGGGATACCCGACTCCATCCAAAAAATTCAAAGACTAACTGGATGCATGGCAGCCCTGAACAGATTCATCTCCAGGTCCGGCGACAGAAATCGTCCATTTTTCGAGGCAATTAAAACAAACACACGGAGGTACAAAGAGGCGGCCAAGGCCAACAAGCTCCACCTAAAAAACCACTTCGTCTGGACAAACTAATGCCAACGAGCCTTTGAAGATATTAAAACATACCTGGCGGATACACAGGTTCTGTCAAAGCCAATACCTGGAGAGAAGCTGTATCTGTACCTAGCCGCGTCAGAGGTGGCTATCAGCTCCGTCCTGGTCCGAGAAGAGGCGAAAACACACCTCCCAGTGTACTACGTGAGCCAAGTCTTACATGAAGCTGAGTTGCGGTACACCCCAACAGAGAAGCTGGCTTATGCACTGGTGATGAGTGTTAGAAAATTGCGGCCTTACTTCTTTGACCATCCGGTGGAGGTGCTGACAACGTTCCCACTACGTCAAATACTACAGCGCCCAGACACCGCCGGACGCCTGCTGAAATGGTCACTGGAGATCAGCCAATACGGTATAACCTACGCACCCCGAACAGCGATCAAGGGACAAGCACTGGCCGACTTCATCGTCGAGCTAACTTTCCCACAAGATCCGATGAGGGGGCGTATAGCTCCGTGGCATCTCTACGTGGACGGATCATCAACTAGCATGGCAGCAGGCACCGGCGTGGTCCTAATCAGCCCCGATAGACAAGTCTTCACCTCCGCAATTCGGTTCAACTTTCGAGCAACCAACAATGAAGCGGAGTATGAAGCGTTGATAGCAGGACTTAGGCTATCATTAGCTGTGGGGGCAACCAATCTTCAAGTTTTCGGAGATTCCCAGCTAATAATAGCCCAAGTCCGGGGGGAATTTGAAGCAAAAGACCAGCAGATGATGACCTACCAGAAGATAGCGGCGCATCTGATCTCGATGTTTACACAAGTTTACATCAATCAAATACCGAGGCTAGAAAATACACAGGCAGATGCTCTAGCCCGGCTAGCTGCTAGCAACGGCGAAGCCGAATTCACGGAGGTTGTGATTACCACACTGAAAAACCCCTCGACGTCCGATTACAAAATAAATCAGACCTCGAGTGGGGGGCAAGAGGATAGTGAAGATGGTGAAGATTGGTGCACTCCAATCCGAGAATACATAGCAGACGGAACAACCCCCGTAGACGCCTGGGAAGCTAGCCGGTTAGTAAAGCAAGCTGCCAGATATACACTGCTGGATGGCCAGCTCTATAAGCGTGGATTCTCTCTACCCCTGCTCAAATGCCTAACTAAGAAGCAGGGGTCCGAAGTTTTAGAAGAAATTCACGAAGGGATTTGTGGGAGTCACGCTGGGGGGCAAGCATTGGCATATAAAATGATCAGACAGGGCTACTACTGGCCCACTCTTCGTAAAGATGCCATCAGCTTCGCTCGAAGGTGCCGAAAGTGCCAACTTTTCGCACCTAACATCCATTCCCAGCCAACCAGCTTAAGTCGGTTTTCAGCCCATGGTCTTTCGCGAAATGGGGTATCGACCTGATCGGCCCATTTCCACCTGGCAGAGGCGGTGTAAAGTTCGATGTTGTAGCAGTAGACTACTACACTAAGTGGGCTGAGGCCGAAGCTCTCACAACCATAACCCAAGAGAGGATGATTGGCTTCATTTGGAAAAACCTGATCTGCAGGTTTGGACTCCCGCAGTCGGTCATCACTGATAATGGAAGGCAGTTCTACGGACAGAAGTTGAGGGACTTCTGCAGTTCATGGAACATCAAGAAGCACTACTCAACTCCGTATCACCCCCAGTCGAACGGCCAAGTCGAGGCGGTTAACAAGATCCTGAAACACATACTAAAGCTCCGCCTCGAGGAAAAGAAGGGGAGCTGGGCAGACGAACTCCCGGAGGTCTTATGGTCCTATAGAACTTCCTATAGGGCCAGCACTGGGGAGACCCCGTTTGCCCTAGCCTTCGGGACTGAAGCCGTAGTCCCGGTAGAAATCCAAAACAAGACTTGGAAGGTGGTGGGATATGATGAAGAAAAGAATGATGAAGCCTTGGCAGTAGAAAGAGATCTGATCGAAGAAACCAGAGCTTCATCGGAAATGAAAAACGCCACCTACAAGCGCAGAGCGGAAAAATATTACAACTCTCAGGTCCGAGACCGAAAGTTCAAGGTCGGGGACCTGGTGTTGAAAAAGAAATTGATGGCCCCACCAGGTATATTTGGTTCAAATTGGGAAGGACCATTCTGGGTCACTGCAGCCTGGCCGAACGGTACCTATGATCTAGAAGACGCAGAAAGCAAAGCTTCGTCGTACACCTGGAGCTCGGCACATCTAAAAAAGTTCTACCAATAGACTAGAATTCTGTAATAGACTAGTCGGAGGTTGGCATAAAAAATGTAGATGGCAACCGATGTAAATTACGTAGCTATAAAAAGTCGGAGAAATTCAGAAAAAATTCCCAAGTGTTTAGACCTGTCCAGCTCTCCAACCAGACGAGCTGCGCCAGGTCGCCCACTACACCAGGCCCAGCTCGCCAAACCCAGCTCGCCCATGTGCTAAAAAATCCGCAGTGCGCAAGGACCAAGGTCCCAAGCGTTGTAATGGAATAGCTCGAAGGCAAAGGCCAAAGTGCCCAAGGTCGAGAAGGTACCCTTCTTAAAGGGTTGCTAAGCACCTACTGCCACAAGTTAGAAAAATTCGCAAAAAAGACAAAAACGTCTAAGGCAAGGTTCGTGAAATCCAATGGCCCAACGTGAATCAATCGAAGTGCAGTTCGCTGCCCTAAGTGGTCTAAGACGGACGATTCGCGGCCTTAAGTGGCGTAAGACGAAGAATACGCACTCTCAAAACAGAGGTACAATTCGTAGTCGTAAGTGACGTCAAACGAATAATTCGCTTCTCAAAGTAGAATAAGACGAACAATTATGTACCAGGAAAATAAACAAGAACGAGCTATTTTAAGAAATTATAACGCAAAAGCGCAAAAACATAAATAAAAAGAGTTGGACAAAAAATGCTCGACTTATATTCAAAAGATACTTAAGAAATTTTCAAGTCCGAAATATACTTGAAAAAATCCTAAGTATGAGTAGCAGTGCTGGCCACAAAGGCCGACCAGCTGGCCATCTTTGAACTACAAAAAGCTACTTCTGGGCGAGCTGCATGTGCCCGGCAAGGTATATCTACTTTAAGCTGAAATAAAAGGCTACAAAAATAGAGCTCCTTCTAGGCGAGCTGCAGAGCCTGGCGACCTACTACAACTTGGAAAATAAAAACTAGCCTAGCAAAACAAGAAAAAAGCCTATGCATCTGGGGCAGCAGGAGGGGCGTCAGCAGGCACCTCGCTAGAACCAGGGGCGACCGGGTCAGACGGGAGAGCGAGCTCAGCCTCTGAAGTGATGTTGCCAGTAAGCCCAGTGGCATCGAACTCACTCAGGTTCAACACAGCATCCCCACAAGCTTCCTGGAGCTGTGCGACAGTGAGAGGGGCATGCTCCTCCCCGCCAGCGACCTCCCCCTCAACAATGTCCAACTCCGGCACCTCGACCGTCTTGATAATTCGAAAACGTGCCGGCACAAAGTCGAGAGGAATGCCGAGCTCGGGGAGGTCGCCGACATCCAGCTCAGCACCATCGGGAAAGGGAACCCGGTCTAGGCAGGCCTTGAAATCGCCCACCACTGCATCCACCTCATCGTCGTTGTGAGCTCGCGCCCACCAGAGAGTCCTCAAGACCTCGGCGTAACATTGGACGCATCCTCTGTCAGAGGCCTCAGCCTTCACGGCCGCCAGGTCCGGCGAGGAGGAGGCAACACTCCGCAGCTCGGCGATCTCATTAGCTTTCGCCTCCAGCTCGCCTCTCAGCCTCTCGCAGTCGGCATTTGAGCTCTTCACTAAACCCCGCTGCAGTGCGAGGTCTTTCTTCGTGATCAAGTGACTGCCGACCTCTTGGGCGAGCTGGGCGGCGAACTCTTCTTCCTTTGCTTTTATTCTCGCCTCCGTCTCCTATTCGAGCCGGGCGAGCCGGCGTTGGGCGGCCTCAAGTTGCTGGAGAGCGCTCTGCTCGGCGGCCAACGAGGCCTCAGCCCTCTCCTCGGCGAGCTGCGCCTGTTTCTTCACCTTGTCGGCTGAGTCCGCCAATGCCAGCATTCGCTTGTTCCTATCAAAACGACCCGCCTCCAGCTCGTCAATCTGCTCAAGAGCCTTTTGGTTGGCGAGCACCAGCCTACTCGCATAGTGGGTCGAGAGAAGAAGGTTCTCTCTCAGATCCTGGCTATTCACACCCGCCACCAGTGGGGTCGTCCAATGCCTGGGCATCTCACTCAAAGCATTCCGGGCTATGCCCGGAGGGAGATTCCGCATCGATGTGAGAGAGCGAGATCGCTCAAAGGCATGCAAAGCCTCGTGGCGGTTCGGGAAGGCAATTGGGGCATAACTGCGAAATCAAAACAGATGGAAAATGTTAGAAAAATAAAATAATGATGGGCAAAAGGAAGTCAATCGGGCGAGCTACTTACTGAGCTCGGTCAGGATCCCAACCCAGCAGCGTGTCATCGGTGGTTTGCACCCCGAAAGGGGAAGGCGAGGGGGGCGAGCTTCGTATGGGCGTGGCCGCCAACGGGGCGGTGGATTGAACAGACCCCCCCTGCCCCGACCTCGCCGAGGTCCTCTCAGCCCGGTCGGGCTCCTCGTCGACCAGGCCCGTATACCTGGTCCTCTTACGAGCCTGGGTGTTCTCCTCACCAACTCGGGACCCTTCACCCCGTTGGGGTCCTTTCTTCCCTCGACCTCGCTCGGAGGGGGCAACAGCTCGTCCCCCACCTCGGCCGGCCCTGGCGACCTCTGATGCCTTGGGAGCTTTGGGCTTCTCCTTCTGAGCTCCTGAGCCCCCCGCCTCGCCCTTTTTGGAGGCGAGCTCCGCCTCTTTGCTCGCCTCCAGCGCGAGCACGGACGGCGGGGCTAGTCTGTTGGGGCGAGGTGGACCCATCTCGAATCGCTCCTTCACAATCTTGTAGGCCTCGGGGACCTCGGCAATCGGGATAGCGACAAAGCTACCACCTGCACAAAAAATCACAAGTATCAGCACAACGAGCGAGCTACATCCCCCCATAGGCGAGCTGCAAAGAGTTGGACCTGGGAGCTCGGGGCCTTGGATGTCAAGGTGGTGCGGTAGTGTAAGGAGCCCGGCGAGCCGCAGGCAATGATGCGCGCACAGATGGGCGACCTGCCAGTCCTTCTCGCTCCTCAAACAGCAGATGGTGCGCACCACGTCAAACTGCTCCGACACTTTAGGCCTGCCCCGACTGGATTTGTGTCGCTTCGGAACTGCAAAAGGAAAGAAAATTAGAATTAGTATATCTAATTCAACCCACACACACCGAAATAAGTGAACTACTGCTGGCTTCCCCATATCCCTCCGGAGTGGGGATACGGTCACCCCGCCCATGATACGTGCTGGAGGCTCGCCAGTCGCCGCCTATGAAGAAAAATTGTTTCTTCCAATCACGGATTTTATTGGGCAGGTCCCCCAGAAATTTCTCCCCCGGACGAGCTTTCAGGTAATAATATCCTGTGCCGTCCTGTGCCCGTTTGGTCACGGCGAAAACCTCGCCCAAATCCGTCGAGGTCGTCGCGTTCTCATAACCCTCCAGCCCAAAAACGGACAGGGCGGCGAGAAGGTTGCTCCACGCGTTCGGTGTGAGTTGGGTGATGGCCAGATTATTGTCAGCTAGATATTGGCCAATAATCGGATGCAGCGGCAACGAAAGCCCGGCCCTCAGAACATCTACATTCAAGGCGGTCATCCCCTCAAGAGGTGCGTCAGCCCGCTCATCCTTCATTGGAGCGTACATGAAGATGTCCAGAGGGATGCGATACTCCCTGCGTATGACTGGCAGGTCGCATTCATCAATTAGGCTCACCACCTCGCCAGCTTTGAACTCGGAGGGGGCAACTTCTTCCAGGTCGGCTGGGTCGGGGCGAGGTACCCGATTTGGGCAGGGGAAGCTCGCCGCGTACTCGGCGACATACTCATTCCAGTCGAACGAGTGAACCACCTGGGTGGGGACCTGGTACTCTACCAGCTGGGGTTCTAGGAAACCGATACGGCGGAACCATTCGAGAGTAACTTCCTCCAGGTCGCCACCCTCCTCACAGACCTCGACACCACCCTCATCATCCTCCTCGGGTCCTTCATTGCCACTAGCAACTCTTTCCTCTTGGGCGACCTCGCCACCCTCCTCCCATACCTCGCGGTACAGAGAACTGGAGGCTCCTTCCTCAGGATCGGGACGTAGCTCGCTGGGCAGTTCGCTACGTGGCTCGCCGGAGACCGGGCGAGCTGCCGAGGTCGCCTCAGAGCTGGAGCTGATCTCCACATACGAAACCCGGGGTGGCTCATCCTCAGTCATTGGCCGTTTGTCAAGATTTCGGCCCGATAAGGTTCTACTTGAAGAGCGTGTCGACATGGTCTCAGAAAAGTTCAAAGGTCCCGTAGTCTAAAATCCCACAGTCAAGAGTCAGGGAGATTCAAAGGTTCTCCGCGCAATCCACGGTCCAAAATACCGTAATTTCGAGGAAACAGCAGAAAAATCAAATAAAAGATAGAAGAGAAGGGGAGGGAAGATCGAATCCTACCTTGAAGAGCCTTCGAAAATCCGTCGAGCACAAGAAAAATCGGTCGCCGGGAAAGCTCTGGAATTCGAAATGCAG
>JAPKLY010000035.1:1891502-1929359 GCA_026898435.1 Prunella vulgaris
ATATATATATAAAATAGGCACATTCTTGTAAAATATTTCACTTGTGAAATATACTAAAAATAAAATAAATTTAAAAAATTTATGAGTTGTGGATAGATTCAGCTTAAAATTTGCGGATTCTAAGTGTGTCAGGCCGAGTTAAAGTTAAATTTAAAAAAAAAAATCACACAAGGATTATTTCACAAATTCCGCTCCCAAACTGTATTATTATGTGGGCAATTGAGTGCTACTAATCATTAAAAATATTTTTTTGTACTTTTACAGTAACTATAAGGAAAATGTGTATTTTTATAAGAATAAATATGTGTTATTTAATTTATTTTTTATTCTTTTTATTTATTTATATTGATATTGTATTGTTGATATAGTCTCACATCTTTTAATACCTTACATGTATTAGTATAAATATAATATATGTGTTTAAAGAAAAAATAATTATTTGTACTTACAATAACACACATTTGCTCCCAGTTTGTATTACTATATGGACAAACACGTGTTATTGAAAGGGTAAAATATAATTTTTATAAGAACAAATATAAATTTCTTAATTTATTCCTCAATCCTAAAAATCTAGGTATATTGTTCATGAAGTAACACACTTTTTACTATTTTACATGTGCTATTACATGAAAAAAAAAAATTATTTCTATAAAAATAAATAAATATTTATGAAAAATCAATATTATTCTTATAATAACACACATTTTGCTTTTATATTATATAAAAAGTATTTATTTCTATAAAAATAAATAAATATATGTAAAAGAATGATATTAGTAACACATATTTGCTCTAATAGTAACACACATTTACATTCAATTTGCATTACTCTATGAATAAATATGTGTTAGTGTAAGAATAAAATATATTTTTAATAAACAAATATGTGCTTTTTAGTTTAATCATCGTCCCTTTAATTTTAGGAATATAATTTCATGTAGTAAATGCACTCTCTACGTTTCATAAAAATTTGTGCAATTTTCTCATTTAAACATCCCAAAATAACTTGCATAATTTAAAAATAAAATAGTAGTTTTATGGAAAATTGCCTCTAGGGTACTACATCTACACATTTTTTACTTTAAGGACACACCTTTTTATTTAATTACTACTAGCACACACCTACCTATATTTTTAGCCTAAATGTGATATATTCCCTAGACTACACCCAACTCCCCCCCCCCCCCCAACTCATTACACACCCCTCTCCCTCACTCATTATGCACCCCTCAATTTATTATTTTATATTAATAAAAAATATTTGAATGTTTTCAAATTAATTTAATTTTACTTGTATATTGTTAATATTTTGTGTCTAATTTTAATTAATAATAATTATAATTATTTATTAAAATATACTAGATTTTCAGTTATACTATTAGTTATAAAAAAACAAAATATTCATAAGTTCAAAAAAAAAAGTTCAAATGTTTGTAACTATAGTTCAATTGCATTTTCTGTCAAAGTTCAATTATAAATTTATTCCAACGACTCTCCTTTCTCCCTCTCCTCTCATTTACTCTCTCTCTCTCCTTTGTCAATCAAATTTGACATCAATCAATTCAGCCACCATAATTTTCTTTATTTTATATAATTTTATTACTTACAATTTTAATTTTAAGATAATATTCTTTATGAATTTATTTGAATTCAATTTTCCCTCCTTTTATAAAATTTTTAATTTCAAAATCTTATTTATCTAACACATATTTTATATTTATTTTAGATTTTACAATTTCAATTTAAAGCATTGTCTTTATATGAATTACTTTGAATTTTCCCCTCAATTTATAAAAAAATTAAATTTTATTCTCTTTAATTCAAATTAACGAAACATAGGTAAGTTCAACATAAAAAAGTTAAAGTTCATAAGTTCAAAAAAGTAAAAATTCATAAGTTCAAAAATAATCATAAGTTCAAATATTTTATTGATAAAATTCAATTATAATTTTTTTAACCTTTTTTCATTAGTATAAGATCAAAATTAATTGCATTAAAAAAATTTCAAAATATTCATAAGTGTAAAAAATAAGCAAAAGTTTAAATTAAATAATTGATAAGTTCTATTTCAAATTCCTTACAAGTTCAAATTGTAAGTTATTTGCATTTAATTACACTAAAAATAAAATCTAAATCTGGGCTCAGAACAACAACTTATATAAATTCCATTACAATAATATTAAAAATACTAAATAAACTGTAATTCCCACTAAAAAAAAAACTCATTTCAAGAACCAAGATTTGCATTTTTGCATTTATTGGTCTTCCTGGTTCAAACACCACAGATTTCAACAAATTCTTGGTGTTCAAAGATCTTGCTCCTTTCTACTTGGGAATGATGACGAGAATTGCAATCAGGATTGTTTCAAGATGATCAGATACAAAATCACATTTCAAATAAGCAGCACTTTTCACAAGAATAATTTTGTAACTATCGTAAAAAAGTGAACCTTTGATGAATCATTTGTCAATTCAAAAAAAAAAAAGTGCTCCAAGAGCTAACATACAAATGAAACTCAATCTGCCTTATATAGAATCGAAACCCCACTATGAGAAGTTCAAATGAAACTCCAGAAACCTAAATGTAGATAACATACAAATGAAATTCACTCCAGAAAACGGAACCCCACTCTGAGTAATTCAATAAAATTATTCATCTAATATTCAAAAGCTAGCAGACATTAAATTGCTTACCTTCACATGGAGGCTGAACCTCTGGCGTTCTCGTCCATAACAAGAGGTGTCTGGTCTTCTGAAAAGGAGTTTCTGAGGGAGACAATATATGGGATTGGATTTGGATGAAGAAACCAGCGACCATAGGGATGCATCGCGCTTCCACAGAGATGTGTCACTTGCGCCGGAATCGAGGGCTCACTGACACCTATGCCCGCCGTCGGATTTTGGCAATTTCGATGGGGAATGTCGTGATGGGTGGGGCTGATTTGGCCCTGTAACATTCTCCTGGCTGAAAATCGACACTCATCTCATCAAAAATTGCAGATCGGTGGCGAGATCGGTCGGCTTTCAGGTCAGTCGACGCTAGTTCCGGCACGATTCAGTGTCGAATTCCACCCAGGAAGTGGTAGATCAATGATGTGCTCGCCGATTCGCGTCGATGGAGAGGGGAGGACGGTGGCGGGGGTGGTAGATCGTCGGATGTGGTAGACGGACAAAGAGAGAAGAGAGAGAATTCCGCCGTTAAGAATGATTCTGCAATTTGAAATGAGAGGAGAGAGAATAGAGGTTACCATTTTAAAAGGAAAATATGACCACTCTGCAACTCTGTCAGTGGGTTACCCCCCTCGTACTACCCTCACACCACCCTACACCACCCCAACTTTTCCTACAATAGGGGCATAATTGGTATATATTATGTACTTTTGTAACTTGAGGGTAATTTTTTTTTTTTTTTGGTGTGTCCTTAGAGTGAAACTTTCTTGTGTATAGTACCTGAGAGTTACTAACCCTAGTTTTATATAGAAATGATTCATTATATATCTATTTATACTCTTGGTTAAATATTTAAAATTTGAAATATATTTTTTGAGAATATGATACTTTAAACTTAAATATTGATTTAGTGGCATGAATATGCCTTAGAAAGAAGAGTTGAGTCCAATTTTCAGAACTCCCATCAGGGCCTGAGTCAAGGCAGTAGAAGGTGAGCTCAGGTCGCCTAAGGAATCATTACTAAATGCATCCGTCTCAGGATGTTTGAGATGTTCCCAATGAGAATTGAATATCATCAGCTCAATATGTCGTCAGGCCACCTGAGGAGTCAGGATTAAATGTTACAAGGTCAGGATGCTTAAGGCGTCATCACCGAGGAAGTACTGCTCCAAGCACCGAAGACTCAGACAACAAGCTACAATAGCACGAGAGGAGGATATCGACAGTTATGTGCCGAATCCAGACTAACACCAAAGTACCCACACCCAGAAATATTTGTCCAGCTAGCAGTTCGTGATTGGAGAGAAGCAGCTTTAAGAAGTGTCCACCACGATCTTTGGTCATAACCAAACGTGGGTCACAAGCAAAGTGGGACCATCGGACACGTGTTCCCACGATAGCTCAAAGAAACATCAATAAATAGATCAACAAACGATGTAGAACATATAATTAGTCGTCAATCTCTTGCAATCAGTACTTTTTGCTCTCCATTAATACAAAAACACACACATTCAAATCCTAATTCTTACAATAGAAGTCTAGAAAATCTTGATCTTATTTACATTTTTTCATTCCTATCATCCAAGATAATTTATCAAATAGTTTAGGAACAAACATATAATATTAAAATTTTATATTAAATATAAATAATTTAAATAGTAAAAAAGTTAGTTATTATTGATATTTCTCATACCTGTGTAATTCTAACATTCTTTTTGTGAAATAAAGTCCGTTTTACTTATAAAAAAAAAATTGTAAAACTAATACAAATACTTGATATTTTTGATGAGGATGTTAATACACATGATTAAATATTTTGATATTTTAAAAAAATTTGAAATAATTTAATAATAAATGTATCATAAACAATTTTTATACAAAATTTTGTAGAATTTTTTTTATATAAATTATACCCTCGTAATACTCACAATATTGCATAAATTGTATTTACTTTAAAATTCAAAATATACACACAATCAAACTCATATATTTATTTTATACATAAAAGTTTTTAAAAATTAACTCTCAAAATTCAAAATTTTACCTCTATTTACTTATTTTGTGTGCCAAACTTTAATGTACGTTAACTTGGGATGAAGTGAATGTAAATTTATCCAATTAATAAGCATGAATAAAATCTAAATATATGTGATTATATTTTTTTAAATAGATTCAAAATATCAATACATAAACATTACATCACATGTAAACCCAAATCAATAGATAATGTTTTCCTTTTTTCTAATTCAAAAACCAACTCACAAAACTTTTTGTTGACGCGTCTAAGCAACCTATTATATACACTCGAAAAATCAAATTGTCAAATTGGCTGCACAAAATGCATATTTTAATACATTCCCTTAATGAACAAGGTGGCAAATAGCCATAACAACAAAAAACAAAAGGAAGAGATTGATGTATATATATTATTATTGTTATATATATATATATATATATATATATATATATATATTAATTTTATTATTTAAAAGTATGTTATGCTTAATTTATAATTATTAATAATTAATGATTAATATACATATAGCAATATTATATATATAACAATGATTTTTTAAAAAAAGAAAAAGAATTCACGTGATTACGAGTTCAATTCAGAAAACTCCCTGAACAACTTTCATATTTTGAGATGACACACAAATAAAAAAAAATATGAATGTAAAATAAAATAATAATAACAGCTTACTTTATTAATTTTAATAAACATGAAATATTTTCTAGGTGTGTAAAAATAGAGTTTGGACTTGCAAATAAGACAAATGTGAGCAGAATTGAGACAGAGAAATTATAAAAAATAGTAGATCTCTGGTGAATCCAAATTTACATAAACTCATGTCACTGTTATATATAATCATTATCATTATTATAAAAAATATATTTAACTTTTTAATAGCAATAATAAATATATAGTGATATTGCATGCAGATCATAACACTTAAAATTCATACTCCAAAATTTTGTCATTAAAAAAAGAAAAAAATGAAAGAAAGAGGGCCCCACAGAATCATCAGGCGTCCAATTTAGGAGAGGGAGAGGCGGTGGGAGCGCGTTGTGGTAAGTGGGCCCCACAAATTTAAATTTCTGGTGTAGTTCATGTAGCCGTTAATCCGGCAATGATAGAACCTCACACTCAAAAAGCAACAAATTTCAAAATTAGGCCCAAAAGCCTTTACACAAGAAAAGAAAGCAAACAAAAGCAATCCATCAATTATTTATTTCTTTAACTAATATTGTTGAACTAATTTGGTTGTATAATCAGATCAATCATTGCGTTTAATGTTTTTTCTTCAAATCCTATTTTCTTCAACATAAATTATTAAATATATGCTAGCAGAGTTGTGCTAGATGATATCATGTGTGAACCGTACTCTACTTTAGTATTTAGGTTTGACATTGCTCTAAAATATGATTCTTGGTACAGTTATTATAAGCTTACTGGTCATGTAATGTTTGTATGATGAAAATAGACTCATGTATGAGAGATCGTCTAATATACAAAACTTTGTTCTTAAACTTTTAGGAGATGCTTAGTTAAACACTTTGGAGCATAAGATATGTGTATGCAGTTGAATTTATGTTTGGTATATGGTGAGAGATGAAATGAAATCCTATTTTTTGAAAATTAATTATTATTATTCTATGTAAAAAAAATGTAGAAGTTAAGTATTTTAAAATATACCAAGTGTTCTAAACTATTAATACAAAAATATTACAATATATCGGATAAGTGATCACTTTAAATTATATTGAGTTTGAAACAACCACCACCCCCAATTCATCTATCAAATGGGTGTTTTGTTATAATTGAGTAAGTCACATGCAGATATTGATAACATGCCATAAAGTACTAGTTTTACAATACAAAACTATTATATGTGTCTTTTAATGAAAAGTAATACAAGAAGTTTACCCATATCTTTTTAACAAACGAAAATGCTTGGCAATGGTCAAAAAAGTTAACTTTCACCGTTTCAAATTTGTGACCTTTTACTGTATTTGCAAGCACCAATATCTCTAAAAAAAAAAGTGATGTTATAAGTTTAAAAATAATTAAAGAGAAATGTGTTTGGAAAAAAATACTTTTAATAAAAATATTAAGATATTATTTTATTTTGGAGAGTGTGTACGAATACTTAAATAGAAGCCAAAATATAAAAATTCTTACTTGATCATAAGAACAAATAAACACTTAAAATAATTTGTATTTAAGTTTTTTTTTTTTTTTAAGTGCTTTAGTCTCCAAGTTTTACCCTAGAGCAAACAAAAAAGGAGGCTATTGAATATTGATAGCCTAATAATAAATCTAAATATCTAGGGTTTGGGTAAAGAATTTGAGGGCATTCAATATCAAAATATTACCCATAAGTTGTTTCATGTTGACATCAATCATTATATTCTAAATCCAACTTGTTATCATTATACTTTTTATGGTATTAAAGACATTGGGGGACTAAAATATAGTTTCTTTCTATTCTTTTGTCTTAAATATAAATATGTTTATTTGTTAAAATTATTAACTTTTTTTTTTGAAAGGACCTTCTTTGACACACATAAAGCTGTTACACGAGCCAAACGAGTCCGAGTAGTGCCAGCTCAGCTGAACTCGGTAAATTTATCGAACTTGACTCGACTCGTTTAACTTAAATTAAACCTGAGTTTGACTAGAGCTCGAAATTTATGAGAAAAGCTTGATTGAGCTAATCAAAGCTCGACTTGAGCTCGAATATCCTGAAATATATTTAACTGATCATTTATCAACAACTTCATAATTAAGCATATTCGCATTCTCATACTTAAATAAAAATAAAACTATCACAAGTTCATCAATATTAGTGATTTAAGAATTAGAGTTATATTATTATGTAAAATATTATAATTTTATATCATAAATTATATAATATTTGTAAAATAATCCATATTATTCGAGCCGAGCCGAGATCGTTAAGCAAATGAATATTATTCGACTGGTTTAACACATCGAATAGGGCCTTAACGAGCCGAGCCGAGCGAACAGCTTAATTTAATAGCTCTACACATATATTTAACAAAAAATTTATGAACATGTTTTATCATCTTGCGTAAAAGATACTCGGGTTATCAATTATCACTGCCATGTGTATATACTATCATTATTATGTATATTCATTATCACTGTTATGCATGTACAATATCACTGTTAAAAAATCAAGTATATATTTATAACAGTGATAATATATATGAATAACAGTGATAGTGATTACACATAACAGTGATACGAGTTAACGTGAACTCGAGTTCACAAGAGACCTACTCTAAAAATATATATATATATATTCTATGATTTATTTATTTAATTTATTATATTGAAATTGTGGTGTTTTTGAAATATTTTATCAATATAACTGTAAATTCATTACCTATTTTCCATGTACCTATTGCTTATCAAACGCGACGCTCTCCCACTTCGTGTTTGCACTTACATTGATAAAGCATTTTAAAAATGCTACAATTTCATAATAAAAATAAAAATACAATACTAAAAAAAAGATCCATATATATTGCTAATTTAGACTATACTATATAATTTTCTCAAATAATATGACTATAAATCCATTATATAATTTCGCATGAACTTCTACATGAGAACATCTCATAAGATATTTCACTCTGTCTCATAAAATACAATATTCCATTATATAAAATATTCTTTTTTAAATATTCTTTTTTCTGATTATTTATGCTAAGAGTAAAATATCCTATTATTTAGTTTAATTTGTTGTCAAAGGTACTCTGTGGTCTTTCTTTGTATTTTAAGACAAAAATTTATATGAATTTGTGTTTACAGTAATCTTGGGTTTGTCAATTATCACTATTATGCATATATTTTATTATTGTTCAAAATGTTAAGTATCTTTTTATACATAACAGTGATACAAGTTTATGCAAATCCGAGTTCAGGTAAGGGGCATTTGTGTTGCCTCTCTTCTGATATTTCAATAATTAATTTGTTTGTTCTAAAAAAGAAAAACACATTCCGTAAAATGGGATAATTTCATAATACAAATTTTGTGATAAATTGCTAGTTTACATATATAAAAACCTATTTTATATATAAATAAGTTAATGGATTATAACATCTAAGACATAGAAGATGGTAAACATATATATATATATATACTAACTTATCGGGGCCAATTTGTTTAAATTAATAGAGAAAATATAATAAATTGAGTTAATTTTTTCTAGCACATTTAAAAAATCAAACCATTTTATTCTAAGTATTTATCTAATTTGAACACTAGAGGCAACACCTTAATTAATTGATTGTCTCTCCAATAATTAATACTACACATTATTTTGTAGTTTGTGATTTGTTTTGCATGCATCATTCATGGTTTCTCAAGCCTTCTTTATATATTTTTAGGATCTATGTATTATTTTTTCTATAGTCTTTTATTTAGAGGCTAAATTGTTATTTTATTTGCATATAATTTTCAGTATAAATATTCCTTGACTTAGGATCATTTGATATTTTCTGCAATATTATTTTTTTATTTTTATAATTCAATTCGATCATCATAATAATACAAAATTTAATTTTTATAAATTTATTTCAAAAGGTTCCTGGGTTATTTTTTTAATTTAAGAAATCATTAAATTATTTATTTTTATAATTTTATTTCAAGAAGCTCCTATAATAAAAATTTATGAATTTTGCTGCCAGTTTAAAATTTTACATTAGAAAATGATGAATCAATCAATTTCAATTCTATTAAACTCTAACAAATAATTAATACTTTTCTCATGAGTTGTAAAAAAGGATCTTATATATGAAATAAAAAAGAATTTATTAAGATTTTTTTTTTAAAATAGTTTAGAGACCTAATAAAACAAGAATTGATAATTTAAAGTATTTAAAACAAAAAATAGTTTGAAAGATTTTAAAATAATAATTATAGTTTAAAAGTATTTTGATGCATTATACCAACTTTTTTTTACAGAGAAAAATAATAATTGCATAACATAACGCAAAAGAAAGACCAAATATCGTGAAGGTTGACCTAACTAATTATGCATTCTACCAAAAAAAATAACTGACAAATGCAACCCATATTGGTTAGTAGTTGACAATATTTTGATTAAATCGCAAGTAATTAATGAATGAAGTCAAAGTGAGATAAATTGCAGAATAGTGCATCTTTGCAATCTACGGTAAAATTGAAAAATAGATATTAAGTAATTTTAATAGTAAAATGAAAAGTATGGGGTGTTTTAAATTTAATTGATTTTAAAAAATAATTAAAAAAATGTATTTATAAAAAAAAGTGCTTCTAAAAGTAGTATTTTCTTGGGAAATGTGTAGAAATGCTTAAGTAGAAGTTAAAAATTAAAAATTGTTGCTTGATCAAAAGTGGTAATAAACAATTAAAATTATAATTGAAAATATATTTTAAATATTTTTTTTTAAAAATAAATACTTTTTATTTAGAATTTGGAAATAAGAACTTAAATATGGGTCAAAATTGTGCTTCTCATAAAATCTGACCAAGTCAATAATATCTCAAACCCAATTTCATTTGCATAAATAATTAATATAAACACATTGAGGGCCTTTTTGGAATTTCAAGTCGACATTCTCTTACATAAATAAAACGAGTCCGAAGACTCCCAGTCCCACACAACACAATCGCAAGAAAGAGAGGAAGTTAGAGAGAGAAACACTAATCCTCACAGAGTAACAGAAAAAACAGCTGAATTATTTTATTTATTTATTTATTTCAATATTTTTCTTTAAAAAAAAAAGAAGGATGAGTGAGATTGTATTATTGGTAGATGAAATTAGGGCATCGTTATTTATATGCAGAATTTGCCATGAAGAAGAATTTGAACCTCTGGAGAGCCCTTGTGCTTGCTCTGGCACTGTCAAAGTATTTTTATTCATTTTTTCTATTTCATTTGATCAGATCATGCTTATTTAATTTCATCATTGATTTTTTCTTTTTATTTGCAGTTTGCGCACAGAGATTGCGTACAGAGATGGTGCGATGAAAAGGGAAACACAATTTGTGAAATTTGCTTACAGGTACCTGCACTGCATATATATATATCGAATATTTAAAATAAAAAACTAGATTTTTTTTGTTTAATGTTTAAAAAACATTTCTTTTTTCTGAAGATTATGTTTTTGTATATATATATTATGTGTGTATTTTATTTATTTTTCCTTTTTCTCAAGATTGTCAATTTTTGTTCCTTTGATGTTGAAAGAATTTATTATTGTCCTTCCTCCCTGTTTTCCTCTTCAAATTTTCTGGCTCAAAAATAGAATCTCCAGATTTTCTATCATCATTCATTTTTTCTCATATATATATTATTTGTTTTAATTCTGCAAGAATATCTTGTTTTCCTCTTCAATATTTTTGGCTCAATCCTCATATTAATATACACATACATACACGTGTATTTTTTATAATTTCGTATCCAATTCAAATACTGATTAATTCGTATTATATGTGTATTTTTTTTTTGGTTTAGGATATGAGTCTCTATCCCAACTGTATTTCTTGGAGTATAAATAAGGCTAAATAATTTTCTTTATTTAAATTGGAAGGAATGGGACATCACTATACTATACATTCTTATCTACTTGTATTCCAATTAAAACTTTAAGCTCTATTTTCTACTATTTCCCATCCTACTTTCTTACGTCTTTTCAAATATTTTATTTCTAATTTCATATTCAAAATGTATTTTTTAGCTGCACTTCAATAATTGGATTGGAAAGTGACTTTTTCTTTTTTATATAAAATTTAATTAAGTAATTTTATGGCAGAATTTTGAACCCGGGTACACATCTCCTCCACCTAAGAAAACAAAGATAATTGATGCAACAGTGACAATAAGGTTGTATTCACTTTTCTCTCTCTCTCTCTCCCTAAATTCTTGATTCTAATACTCAGTCAGTCCATAATAAATGATCATGTTATCTTGCACGTGATTTAATATAATATATCGAACGATATTATAGAATAGTGTAAGGTCTGTAGACAAATTTAAATGTTGTATTTTTACAGCCCTCGCAATACTTCATAATACCCTTCGACATACTGTATTAAAACACATTCAAAAAAAATAAAATAATTTATTATGGACGGACTGAGTATTTAATTTAGTATTATTTGTACAATGTGCATTGTGCAACTCAAGCCTATTTTTTAATAATTATCCTCGTTTTATGTTAAATTGATTATTCGGTGTATAATTTTTTTGTTAAATATGAATATTTTTTTAAAAATACATTTGAATTGCACGTCCATAATATATTTACTTTTAATATTCATTTAAATTAAACGCACTTAATATAATGAAAATATTTACTTTTAATATTCAATTATATTAAACGCACTTAATATAATGAAAATATTTGTTATTTAAGCGCACCGCCACTGTTGAATAATACTTTTATCAATCCATATTCGTGTTTGGTCTTATCTAACTTTTTGTCATGGATTTGTGGCCAATAATTCATGATTTGTACAGTGTATTTGTCGTGTTACTCCTTAATCTAACTTTTATGGAAGAAATGTATTATAAGTATCACATTAGATCATCTACTTTATTTTAAAATTCAGTAATTACGAGATTGAATATGGAAAATTTATTTATTTTGGAATTTGTCATGTGAATATTGCCATGTGTTTGTAATTGTTTCTCGTGGCCCAATTTACTAAATAATAAATTGAAATAATATATTCCCTCTATTTATAAATTTTTCTCTTTGCTAAATTAAAAAAAGTAGAGATATATTGAAATTTAAAATTTTCTTTGTAAATGTAATTTATTTTAAAAAAAGAAAAGAAAAAAAAAATTGATGGACAGATGAAATACTAAACATAGAATATTGTCAATGCTCATTTCCAAATTTCTAGATACTAAACTCTCAATCTTCCATAGTTGATCAACTAAAACATAAATGAAAAAAATCAGATTCCTATGCAATAATTGCACCATGCATATTTAGGATAATTGAATATGAAAATATATAACTTAAAATATGCATGTTATGTATGTGAAATAAAATACTCTTGTAACTGAAATGCTTATGCTAATATAATTGCAATACGATGATAGCGCTATATATCTAAAGTTGGTGAAACTTGATATAATATATATATATCCAAGTAATTAAATATGGGTTTAATTGTGAATAGGGAAAGTTTGGAATTAGCAAGAAATGAAGGAGAGGAAGAGCATTCAAGGGACAATCATGGAACAGAGTGTGACTCTGCACCTGATAGAACTGCTTCTTGCTGCAAATCAATGGCTCTAATTGTAAGTCTTTGTCTTATTGAATCAAATACTGTGTTTTCTAATTTCTTTTTTAAATTAAAGTCTTGCAAAATTGCATCTAATTGTGAAATTTCTTTCTCTGAAAACTGTGCAAAATTTTCTGGTTTCACATTAATTAATTCCAAACAAGTCCTTAAATTTGTGACAGTCTGTCGTAGTTAACTTCTCCGAATTAAATTTGGTTTGAACAAAATCTGCCAAGGCAAGGACCATAACAAAAACGCCTTAAATCATAAAATGTAATGTATTCCCACCATTCCAAATTATATTTTCTTTTTATAGATGTCTAACTTATGTATTTAATTATGTTGAAAAGCATAATGCTTGTTAAATAGGGCTATATAGAAATTTTAGTTGCCTAAGGAAATTCTTAATTTGTATGCAAAACTCAATCAACTTATATAATTAGAACCAAGTGAGAATATATTAAGAGTAGAAATATTTAAAAATACACTAACATGTTTTTATTATGTATTTTATAGATCTACTTAGCATTTTATTAAGATTTGGCACATTCACACTTCAAAATTGAGAGCTCAAATTGAAACTCAATCTAAAAAATTACTCCTTCCGATACACAACAAGAAAAAAGTATATATGTTAGTATAGTAAAATAAAACAAAATGTATTGTAAATCTTTTTTAAGTGTGTGAAAATAGAATTGAGACGTTCAAATAAAACAAGTGTGAAAATTAATATACCACTAGATCTTCAACAAGGTGGTAATTCTCATTCCCTATGTACATGTTCCTGAGGCTCGGATGGGATATAAAAAATTTCCAAACCAAATTATATATTAGTAATAAATATGCATATGCATACATACAAACTAAACCTCAAATATTTTTGTATTATCAACCCACACCAAGCATATTAAATGACATGATTTGTTACAAAATTTTTGAAATATATAAGATAAAATACTATCTACAAATTCAAAGTTAACTCATCAGTTTACCCAACTTTGCAGCTAACTGCTCTACTTCTGCTCAGACATTTATTTGCTGTTATAACCGGAGGAGAAGGGGCTTACCCTTTTTCACTTCTCACTGTAAGTTTTTCTCATCTTCTCACATTTTCGTGCAAATTTCGCGAATCTAAGATCCATGCACCCCGGCGTTTTAGATTCGCCTATTTTACGCTGATTTGTTGGGTGCGAATTTGCTTGAGACATGTGTTCTTAATCAAATATCACACCAGGTGAAGCACATTCAGTATTATATCAACTGAACAAAAATGTTTCTTCTTGCCAGGTGTTTATAGTCAAGGCAAGTGGCATAGTTTTTCCAATGTACATATTGGTAAGGATTATATCAGCACTTCAGAACAGCATTAGACATCATACTCAGGTAATTTTCAGCATAAATTGTACATCTCAAATCAATAGCTCTTGTAATAACTTCAGTAACATTTGATTGTTTCAGAATATGTATACTGACTCGAGCTCGGATGAAGAAGACGATGAAGACGAACAGCGGAATAGTAACATACAGACACAAGTCTAATAGATTCCAATTCCTTATGTACATGTGTGTATTCTTTGGGCTTTTTTTTTCTCCCTTTATTGAAGAGAAAATCTAACACGAATTGAATGAAAGAAGATAATTTCTCCAGAAAAGTGAAGGCAGATTATATATTCTTCACTAAATGCAACACCAAAACGTTATGCACAGCAAAACTAATTCAATTTTATAGATATTCAATAAGAGCTCACAAAATTGTACAACGCATTTGAACAAAATTATATTTCGTCGATATAATAAAAAATGGCGCTAATACCTTTCAGTTGCTGTGAATTGAACTGTGCCAGTCAAAAACGTAGGTGCTAGATATTCTGTACAGAGATGTGATATTGTTTCTAAGACTGTTTTAGAAGGAAGCTCGCTCGGTGTTGAATGCTCGTTAACAAGTCAACAATCTCACTCTCACTGATTGTATGAGAGTCGAAAGCAGCCGCAATCTTCATCAAGTTATTGATTATCAAGGATGCCTTGTCTTCCCAACTTAACTTCTTGCCATAATTTCCTTCAAACTCTTGAGACATGGCTGCAGCCTTGTGTAATACTGAATCAGGAAGTCCTGAAATGATGCCAACATTCTGTTTTATTTCAAAGAAAAAAGAAGATGAAGATCCCAGAGAAATAGCATATTGGATGTAGCTGGGATGAGCTAACTCGCGAGTTCCCAAGCTTGGGATTGACTGGGAGAACTAACAATCCTCGACTCAATATGCTTGCAAACTTTGTTGAATATAGGGTATTTTGATTTACTTATTTAGTTAGTACAGATATTTGTATACATGCGAATCGGTGGAGCCTTATCAAGCGGCCTGATAAGGTATTGAATCAACTCGATTACATCCCTCGCAAGCAAAAACCAGAAACTGACTGCAATCTAATGAAGAAGAAAAAGGATCTTCGCATCCAAGATTTTATGAAAACTAATCAAGGTTTAAAATTACCTGCTAATCGAGCAACATTAACTCCGTAACTCTTAGGGCATGCACCAGCTGTCAATTTGTAAAGGAAGATTACTTCCTCCAGGCCCGCAACTCCGTTTACAACTTGGCATGCCATGTGACAGAGGGAGACCTGAATGAAGATTCAAGTTGGAGGATATGAAATCCATTCGCAAAACAATAATCCATAGAATGATGTGTATGAGCAAAATCGAGACAGCTATTAGTGACAAACAATATAGTAAAATGAAATGAAGATCCAGGCAGAGCAGGTATAGTTTGTATCTTAATAATTTCATCAGGAGTTGAATACACATTACAGAACCAAATGTAAGTTTCATTATTAGGAGACAATTCTCGAAACATATCTTCTTTCATATGCACAGCATCTCAACTATTTTGCTTTCATTTGAAAAAGAGGAAAGATTTAACATACCTTGGGCTCATTCTGGTAGTCAACAGATAATCTATGATAATGCGTAGAGAACATTCCACGACACTGTACAGTGTGAACAAAGTGTTCAAGCACCGATGAGCTGGAAAAAGATCAGAAAAACAATTGTAAAGAGTAAATAGGACGATCGTTCATTAAGGTTGTTAGAAGCAGAGCTGACAGAAGACATGGATACTACTGATGATAGTGGTGGTTTCTTATGTATAATGCCTTAGGTTCAGATGTTATATCAGAATGATGATAAACAAAAACCCTACAATCTAGAGAGTAACACATACGCAATGGCTTGCCCATCTGATGTTGATGTCCCTCGTCCCAACTCATCCAATGCCACAAGTGAACTGCGAGTTGCTGAAGTCTGCATACAATATTCGTATTGCAAAAGGACCAATTTAGAGGATGAGATTTAGATCTAATAAATCAACCTCAAAGATAAACTGTCCTTTAATTTGAGATTTTTCAGGTAGTTACTGCAGAATAAGTTGGGCATGCTACTTAGGGCTACAAAAGCACACTATAATCTTTCTTCATTAAAAACGGCATCTGGTGAAGCAATGCTCAGTAGTTAATTTAATTGAGCCACAAGATCATATTACCAGCATAGATGCAGTTTCCAAAAGCTCTGTGAGAAATGTGCTTTGACCAGCCATAATCTGATCTTTAGCACCCATTCGAACAAATATCCGGTCAATAGGAGACAAAGTAAAACTCTCTGCAGGTACATCTGCTCCTATCTGTGAAATATTAAGGTGAAGCTGTTAGTAAAGAAAACAAAATGACTTTTTAGCTCTACTTGAAAAAAGAAATCAGACGACTAACCTGGGCCAAGATCACAGCTAAGCAAACTTGGCGTAGAAGAGTAGACTTCCCACCCATATTAGGACCAGTAAGGAGTATAAAACTGGATTGACCTGAACCACCCAGTGTAACATCATTGGTGACAAAGGTACCCTCTCCAAGGGTATCACTACTTATAATAGGATGCCCTAAACATTTAGCAGTAAGGAATGGCTCTTCATCAGGATTTGAGGTAGATATAACTGGACGACAACTTTTCCCTTCGTAATAATCACTTGCAATTGATAAGTTGATTAAAACATCCAACTCTGCAAAATAGCATTCAAGTAAGTCTACTAAATGAGATATTCTCAAATAAGTCATTTCTTCAGCTCAAAAGTAAACCTCAACACAGTTAATAACATTATTGGAGTATCAAATAAAGACACGACTGACTCCCGCTAGGAGAGTTGGTATTTGGCTTCCTCTATTAAAGAGGTCAGAGGATTGGACATTTGTCCAACCCCACTTCTCATTTCTAAGATGGTTGAAATTTCAAAAATAAAAAATTATAAAGCAACTTGCAGCAGCTATAATTTTATGTAAAGGTTTTCCAGGGATAAAATTCTGTGGACTACTCAAAACAGGACTACTCGAAACAGACACATGAATATACATTTGTTGTGCACTTCAATACATTTTAGATAATAGTATAAAATTGCAATTAGCTTTGTCCTTGGAAAATGCATGAATTCCACATCATGAAGTAAAATTAAACCACACAGGGTCTTGAAAGAAATTTCTCAATATTGACAGATAACACAAGGTTCACATAAAAACTGCAAACTTCATCCAGACCACATTCATAAGGAACTTATACCTGCAACAGTAGACACCAATTGCCTCCACTTAATATGATTTTCACAAAATCTTTCGATCAACCTCTGAAGAATGCTTTTCAATTTTGACTCCTTCTCAGATTCGGCTTTAGAGAGCTCTGCTATTAATGTTTTAATCTCAGGAGTCCAGTAGCGGAAGAAACCCTGAAATCAGATATACAGAAAAGGAAACAAGAGAAGAAATATGAGATCCATACAATCAACAAAAGATAAGTTATATCTCCACAAAAACATTATAGTTCTCAAATACAATCTAAAGAAATCAAGTGGAAGAAGCTTGAACGCCTTCATTTTTAAGGACCCTTCTTTGAGTCCACTGCAAGGTTTAAGGTTCTAATAAACTTGCAAGATTTTGAAGGACCCAAAAAAAGAGGGAATGAGGGATGCTATGATAGGATATAGAAGCAGATGAAATGGACATAATGTAGCCTTTTGGCCCATCTAAGCAGTTAAAATCTCCACTTTCTAACTAAATATAATGAAATGTGGGCAAGAATTGAAGTCCAATCGAATGGGAGCCACACACTTAACATTTTCATACATGACCACCTTCTAGGACAAGTAATCTGCCTATTACAAATGATAGGCATATTGGGAGGGAAGCAAATAACTGCACACACAAGCACATACAAAAAAAGACCCTACATCAATTAGCTAGAAGTGCCATACCTTCTTGGATGATCGTAGCTCGTATTCCTTTGGAATCCTCTGTGATAAACTCTCGGGCACTTCCAAAAGGTATACATCTTTCCCAATATTCACATAAGAAATCTACAATACATCCCAAAGAAATAATTATGAAAGGCCGAGACGCTCAACCGTCACAAAACAGGCTGTTTCAGTAATTCTTACAGATGCATCTCCAAGTAATTTCTTCTGTTCCTTTAAATGTTTTCCAAGTTTGGACTCGATGTCTTTAACTATTTGACATGCAGCATCATACTGGACATCAGCCCCTTCCCGAGGTATGACACGCCCTGACTGATTTGCTTCTTCCCAATCAAAGGCGCCCTTGAAATGCCTCAAGATTGACTTTACATCGGGAATCCCTGCACCTGGAAACATAAAAACATAAGATACTAGTAACCAAGGATAACAACATTGAAAATTTGTTTCAACTTATACCAGGAGTTAATAGATGATGTAACAATCGAGACTCCGCATTCTCTAAAACAGCACCAAGTGAAGAGCATGCACTGGTCATCATTTCACACCCGCGCAAAGCTGAAATGAACTCTTGGAGCTGCTTCTTTGCTGCATCCTCATAGAGTGTTACTTTATTTGCATTCCTGCCACTAGCTTCACTGTATTTCCCAGAAAATGTGAAGCGAATCAGCAAAAAAATGAAAGAGGTAAATCCCATGGATAAATTTGGAAACTTAAATTCTTTACAACTTTACCTGCCAGCAAAGATTCGTGCAAGCAAACGTTCCATGTCCGGTAATTTAGATAACTCCTTCCTAAAGCTAAGCACATGTGGTTGATTAACTCCCTGATGTACAAAATTTAGCAAGACTAATTAATGATCACAAACAGATATTGTTAATTAGAGTAAGATACTACCATTTGAGAAAAATGTGTTTCCTTAGAAGTCAAATTATTACAATCAGCACCACTAAGAATTCGCCGTTCTTTTCTTTGAAGACCTCATATTAATTTAGACATAACATGGCAAAGGAAAAGGTTACTGCTGAAGGAGTTTAGGTTTACAAAGAGCTTTTTAGAGTCAAATATACCCTCAATTCTGCTATAGCATCCTGTCGTTCCTTAATTGACTCAACATGAAACAAAGGTCTTGCAAGCCATGTCCTAAGCAACCGTTTACCAAAGGCCGAGGCACAATGGTTTAGTTGAGTATATAGTGTTCTGCAGAAACAAAAGGATAGGGGTTAATAAAAATAATACTATATAATTTTGGTCAAGACAGTTCAGAAACAAATATAAGAAAATTATAATGCAAGATACCCAGAAGATCCTTCATTTCTGCTATTTTCATATATCTCAAGATTTTCCAATGCAGCAGCATCAAGAACCATATATGGTTTATGAGTGATTTCACCAAAAGAAGAGCATGGGAGCAACTCAAACTTAGCAAATCTTAGGAGAGATTCATCCAGAAAAGCCTGCCTCAAATAGAAAAGAGCACCACCGAGTGCCGAGAGTGCTTGGTTTCCATTTTCACCAGCACTGACAAGGTTTGACAGTACATCTGGTAGGTAGTCTCTATCCTTGTTCTCCAATGAAGAATCATTGGACTGCACAGCAGTTTTAGTTGCTGATGAACAAGAATGATCACCAAGACGCTTGTAGATGCTCGTAACTTCAGAAGTAGTTTTGTCAGCATTCCAGAACTCAGAGAAAGGAACTAGCTCATTAACTAGAGGATTTCTTGTATGTCTAAGCAGTGCCTTCTCGGACTCAGGGCAGAGCAGCTTAGCTGGTTTAACAATTTCCACTGGCCTTAATTCAGACAATAAACAGCATAAAGAACTGCACTCTGCATCATCCCTGAACTGGTCAAGGGGAAGCATATGTAAGCCCAAGGAATATGAATATTAACAGAAGAAAAGTAAGTACAAGGGAAGTATGCAATTGGCATGCTATTTGGAAAGTCATACAATTTTTCAACAGGTACAAGGGTCTAGATACAATTTAAAAAGTCAACTATGTTAACACTGATAAGTGACCCTTGTTTTTACTGAAAAGTGCCCCTTGATACGATTTAACAAGGGTGGTTTTTCAGTAAAAAACAAGGGTGAATTCTTAGTGATCACATGGGTGACTTTTCAAAAGTACTTGAATATTCATCTAGTGCAAATAAGACTAAGACATCATAAACACTGCAACAAATGTCAGCATTATATGCTTTATTAGCACCATATGAATCGTCAGGTTGTTCAACGAGATTGACTACATTCCTAAAAATGAAAATGATCATGACTAAGTGAATCTGTGTAATATTAGCAGCAGTGAATTAGATGAACCATATCACCATAGCAATTGCATATCCAGCACATAAGCTCACAACATGCATTAGCTGCAGTATTTAAATAAATCCAACCCACCTGCCCAATAATAACTCTGCTAGTTGCAGCATCAACAGCACAGATACCAAATATGTGGGTCCCTTGTTCATTAGCTGAAATTTGACAGCTTTCAGTCACTGCTAACATATAAGAAGGATCAGGGCTGGTTGAAAGCATTTCTCCCTCTGTCAAGGTTCCTTTTGTGACAATAGCGCATATCTCACGTTTGACAACCTGGAAGGATCAGCAGTATTTGTCAAACATTATGTCACAATAAAGAAAATGGATCGTATAAGTCATGAGATCAATATTGCAATGACCTTATCTTTAGAGCCTTTTTCTCTTCGACGAATCTCAAGCTGTTCAGGTGTCTCTGTTTGCTCCACAACAAGAACACGGTAACCCTGTTAAAGTCAGAACATATGAACCTTGGTGTTCAAAATACAAACAATTAAAAACTGAAGCAGAAGAGAGTGATGTCAGAATATTTTAAAGCACTGGACAACCTTTTTTGCCAGCTTCTCTACATTGATTGAGAAGTTCTTCTCTGGAAACCCACAGTGAGGTTGCTCTCCCTAACAGCACAAGCAACTATCAGATACTGATAGAAACCACCGTGCTATAGTAATTTAGAAACAGCAGATTTCTAGAGATTACAATTAAGATACTCTAAATCTTCGAAATAGAAAATTCAATATCAAGATTCATCTTTTACCGAGGTCAGTACCTTCATATACTGCAAATTTAGTTCTTTCGCGCCAACATGTGCGTCCATTTCATATAGTTCATAAAACTTGCCCATCTGGTTAAAAATTAAATAAACAATTATTTCAGCTTTAGAGGAAAGCAATAATTAAGGAGCTGATAACATGGGCTTAAACTTTAGATAACCTAAAAGAATTAGATGCTACCTTGAAAAAGAGAACCTTGTCCATATGCTTTGACTTAAACTCCCACCATTGCCTCTAATAATAATAAATGCATCAGATAAATTATTTAAAAAAGATGCTAAAAAGTAAAAAGAAAGCTTCAAGTAGTAACTGAAATAATCAATCACCTGGCCACCCGTTAGACCTTTTAAAAAATCTGGGGGCAAGTATAGGGTTCGTGGATCATAATTTACATCCCCAGGGCGCCTTCGATTGGCATCCCTGCGATCTCTGCAATAAAAGAAACCAACTCAATATTATACACAATAAAAGTCTTTGGACGCACATCATTCAATAAAACAGTGAGCTGAGACAGTCAAAACTATAATTAAATGTTAGCAGCATAATACTCTTGGTTCTTACATCAGCTGATTCAATACTTCCATTGTTGAAGGATTAAGATAATCTAATAACTTACCCCCCAAGGAAGCGAAATTTCTCTGCTTCACGTGAAGCAAATCTTTCTGCTGTGCTTCCCACTACAGAGTTATCAAGAAGCAGCATCTTCTCACCTACAACAATTTAATCAAATGTTAATTACTGATCAACCAACCAGTACATCCATCATACATCACATATGAAATCTAAAATTTACTGCTAATACTCAATCGTGATACTGTCATATATATCAGAAAGTCAATATAAAATTTGAACCTAGTAACAAATATTCACAATGCAAAGTAGAGAGATATCAACAATATCGAACCAGAGTTTCCATACCACCAGAGTTGATATTTACTGTTTGAAGCTGAGTTAGATTAACAAAGGAAATAGCATAGTCACAATATTAATTTGAAAATGGACGTCAAATAATAACCTCCATTTATGTCATCAAGTTACTTCAGCGCAGATTTACATCTTATGATCAATAACTTCATGCTAAAACAAGATATCAACTTATAACAAACACATTTTTGACGAGAAGACAAATGCTATTTAGGAAAAAAAAAAGGTCAATACTTACTATAAGTACTAGTTCCGTTAGTGGGCTCAATCATTCTCTTTGCACTTCCAGAGGGAGAGACGACCTTAGAAACATTATTCTTCAACTCACCACCAATCTTGTTCTTTTTACTAGCAATTGGTGTCGTTTGTCCACCTTCACTGGCATTTCTTTTCCTGGAGCTCATCTTCTTCCTGACATCAGCTCTACCACATTTTTCTTCTTCCACCTCCAAATCCAAATCTTCCAAAGCAACATCATCTTCTAATATTTCATTTCCAACCTTTTCGCCCCAATCCTCATCATCAGAATCATCATCCAGTTCTTTGAGATCATCAACTCCATCATCTTCTAGTTCTTTGAGATCGTCCTCGTCATCTTCCACCAATGAAATCCTTCTTAGCCTCCGAAACTTCTTCTTTGCCGGCTCCTCAATCCACTCTATCTTTTCCACCGACAGATTTAACATTTCCTCTTCACCGTCATCATACTGAACCAAATGCTTTCCTGATATACTATCAAAAGACTTGACAGAACCTTCGTACCAACATTTATCTAAAGGCCAATAAACCTTGATCCTTCTGTCCACAACCTCGGCCCCATGCAATTTCTCATCAGCGGTAGGTTTCCCAGAGACCAGATTCGGGCTAATAACTAGCACGGGCTTGCGCTTTGACTGGAGAGGCGAAGGAGTGATGGGGCTCGGGCTTGGGGTCACCGTCACCTTAGGGTTAGGTTTTTGTTTCGAAAGGGTGGGAGACGGGGAATTGGAAGGAGACGACGACGATTCCGGCTTCTTACAGAAGAAGGCAGTTATTTGACTCTGTTGATTGACCAGCGGTGACCTCCCGTTGCTCGACTTCTTCACCGGTGCCATCCGATTACTATACAATAAGTGTAGGAGCGATTAAATGTTTAGAGTGAGAGGAGATATCATATGTAAGCTTAGAGAGAGAGAGAGAGAGAGAGAGAGAGTGATTAAAGGCGGGAATGGAGATAAAGAAGAGCACAGAGGGGGAAAGGCGGGAAAGAAAATGGCGAAGCGCATCAATCAACGAGCACTGGCGGGAATTTGGGGAGAGAGAGTTGTACGGCGCGTGGTCTTCAACGTTCTATTCTTTGGAAGTGAAGTGAAGTGGCTAAACATATGCTGCCTAAATTATTAGTTTGGGCTTTTGGGCCGTTCTATTTCACAAGTGGCCCACCTTATTGGCATTACTCTTTTTGGACAATACAAGAATACATTCTTTTTTGTTCGGTATTCTTTTCAAAAATATTTTCACTTTTTTTTTAAAATATAGTAAAAATTGAAAGAACGCTCAAAAATAATATTACAGAATATTTTAAAAAATAGTGTATTTATGATTTTGGCTAATGTCACTAACCTGGCCCTTCACAACTCTAGGGTCAAACCAATGGGTGCTAATGCAGTCCTACTTTACTATAATTTGAAGATAAAATATGTGTATGTAACATGTATAGCCATAGCAGCTGGCCGGTCCAGACCAATCCAATGGGCTAAACTACATTTGTGGGTCGGATCGGGCCGGCTCATTTATAGATCGGACTTGTAAAATTGACCCCAACTCAACCCAGTCAAATATAGCCCACGAGTTAATAGGCCAGTTCGGCCTATTTTTTCAATAATAAATTTAAATATTATATATATAGTATAATTATTACTTACATTGATGCATAACTCATTATACTTTCATAATCAAGTAACAAAATTAATATAAAATACTCCCTCCGTCCCAGAGGAACTTGCAGACCCAAAAAAGGAAACCCTTTTTATAAACTCCACCCTCACAATATCTACACATTTACACAAAATGCCATTACTTTTTCACTTTTTGGGCCCACAATACACACAATCCAACTAACTTTTTCACTTTTTACATAAAATTTTACCAAATTAACCCTCAAAACACTACTTTTTTTTACTTTATTCTACTTTTTTCTTAATTTGTGTGCCCCTCCTCCCTTGCAAATTGTTCTGGGACGGAGGGAGTAATAAAAAAAACCCAAGTTTGAAAATAAATTATAATAGAAATAAAACTCATTAGTCATATAATACCGAATAAGTAGAATCGTAATAGTGTAAGAAACAATTTATAGCTTCATTAGACAGACATGTCATCTAAGAAAAAAAATGCCCTAAATTACTAATTTGAAATTATAATTTGAATACATCTAAAAAGAGAAGAAGAAAGAAAAAATAAATCCTGAGAAGAGTAATTACGAGAACTGCAATGGTAGAGAGCTTTCAAATAACTCTAGCTCTAATAAATCAATTAATTGAGCTTTTTTAAAAAATTGTTTAATGAATTAAAATTATATCAGCCCAAATGGGCCATAGGACTAAAACAGCCCAAGCCTATTTGGCCCGACGGACCATCTTAATCGGGCCAAAATGACCCAATTTTTTTGAATTTTCATATTTTAAGCTCAATCCTGTTCAACCCAACTCTCACATAGGCAAGCCGGCCCATCAAATCGAGCTAAAATTGTCAGCTCTGCTATAAAAATGTGCATAGATATTGCTTACTTATATATTTCAATTATATTAATTGGCACATTTAATTTCATGTTTTTAATCAAACCCAGCCCAAAAATTTTAGTTATATCAAATCAACTATTACAATGCACTCTTATGTTCATTTACACGGTTGGTACGCAAGACATAAAAAATCCAATAGCTTGACAATACTATTCAAATTAGATGCACTTGCTTTTTTGTGGATCTTTAAAAAAAAAAAAAAAACAATCTACTTTCTCTCGTGATAAAACTGAAAAAGTACAGCTTTGAGATTTGGTTCTAATTCCAGCTTCTCATGAATACCCTATTCCACTTCAGTGTTTCATCTCGTGTTTCATTATTTTTAATACATGAAAGGCGCAACAAATTGCACCATAAATCATCAATAAGATGTCACGTATAAAATAATGAAACACAAGATGAGACATCGTAATTTTAATTGTGGTTTTAAAGCTCTACTAATCACAAACAAAAAATTCCACAATCCAACAGCAGCAACAAAACAAAGAATAAACAAGAACTAGTCTAAACTGTAGTCTTTTATAAAAAGTAGAATAAAAAATATTCAGCACTGTGGTCTCTTGTAAAATCCCATATAAAGAACAACAATTTATAAAACATTCTCTTGCAACAAACAACATATGCGTTTACTTGGAGATTTGCAACCAAAAAAAACCCGTCTGATAAGACTGGATCTGTGGGCTCCCAAGATGCATAATGAAGAATGAATGCGTACCATCATAGATCTGATAGGATACGTCCGAACCAACTTGATAGGCGGTCCATCTTTCTCAGAAGTTCTGAATTTCGCTGGAAGTAAGATTTAGCATTTTCAATCATTACCTCAATGTCATGCTCAATTGCCTTTAGGCTCCTATAATAGTCGTTTCCTATCCTCGCAATGATAATTTCTGGTGATAATGGAACAGGAAACCTGCATATAGGATAAAGTTTTCAGATCCTCTTGTCTAATTTACGGAATGGGTGATTTTATAAATGAATAGTTACAAAAATTACATAAGCTCAACGGAAACACAATGAAGTTTGTTACAAATCTGACAACAGGTAAAAAGAATATCACAACATCAATTTCTACCTGTTCATGAACTCCAACTTTTGCGCAACTTCCTCTAGTTTTCTGATACCATATCGATCCTGTAACATCAGCAAGATTCAAATAACAAACTTAGTCCCCACAAAGAATATATGGAAATGAAATTCCATCAGAAGAAAAAGAGGAAGACCTTATCTTTAGTAGATCTACCCAACAAATTATTAAAAGAACTCAGGATCTTCTCTTTGCTTTCTAAACCATTGTTAGGTTGCTCCAATAACACATCTGGATCCTGAAGTTCCCAAGGGCTGTGAGAATGATAATCTGCATTATCTTCCTCGTAACTAACTTGAAATTTCTCCCATGGGCTTTCAGGGAAATCACTGGATTGATATTTGTCAGCAATAATGCAACCATAATACCATGTACCACCATGTCCACTCTCATCTCTCCACCATACCCGACATTTATCCCCTGCCATCCAGTTCCTCTCTATAGCTGCATCATACCGTGCTCTTTCGACAATAAAATCTGGGAAGTCATCCAGTTCGGGTAAAGTCAGACGAAACTTTTGCCCAACTAAACTAGAATCGGGATCTGCAAATTTGAGGGTGATTATACAACAGCTCTCTCCAGAACCAGGGTGTGTTTTATACTTGAGTTCTGCAACCACACAAAATTCTACAGCTCTAACTGCATCTCGATACTTCAGCCAAGGACCAGGCTCTCGAGTGCAGCTTGACTCTATGTAACCCTGATGGCCCTGCACATTAATTCAGGTTCAAGACCTTCGCTAGTACAAGATAAAAAGCATTACCAGATTGGATAATTACAATAACTACCCATGAGGTTTGGCATAGTTACAGAAAAAAAATACACTCTTAATTCAGAACTTACACATACCACCTTGAGGGGGTATATATAAGAAAAACACAAACTCAAAAGGGTATAACCTCAAGGGGGGTGTGCAATTTCAAAACATAATAGTGTTTCCTGTAATAGGCCGAACCTCAGGGGTAGTAATTGTAATTTCCCCTTCAGAATTATAAAATTTTATCCTCTACCTGTCGCAAGTACACAACTTCATCTCCTAGCTGAGGGATGTAGCGATAACCTTCCTCCAGCTCCAACTCGGTCAACAGCAGCCAGTTCATTTTTTTTGGCATATTATTTTTGTTCCTTTCAACTAAAGAATCTCTTCTGTAGTAATCATCACCCTTATTCGTGGATGCTCTAGATCTTCCAGCATATTTGGATCCCTCAAGTGGGATTTTCACAGCAGCTTTCTTGGAGGATCTTTCCGCACCCTTTGACGTACCTGGTTGCAGATAGTCGACACCCATCTCCAAGTTATGGTTTGAACGACCAGTCTCCGAAAATGTATTTTTCAACCTCAAGGATCTAGCCCTTCGAGCTGAATCAGTTGCCAAGTCTGGAGATTCAACTTCTGGCACTTGGTTATGGAAGCTAACATATGGACCATCATTAGCAGCTTCGTCCCCATTAAAATGGGAATTTGGAATATGATTTGGTTCATCTCTATAATCTTCTGTCATTGACACACCTAAAATTTCTGTTTCCTGAACAGCTTTAGATGTTGGCTCACCTGCAGCACCTGAGAAAGCATATAAGCTGGTATTACCTGGAAGTTTGCCAGGTGAGGCCACAGGAGTTTTCAATGGTTTTATTTTTAATATTGGGTGTTTCTTCTTAGAGATACTTAGTGGTTCAAACGAGAGTATTGCATCAGCACTGAGGCTAGTGGATCCATGAAGATCAGGAGTAGATAAATTTGTTTCTCCGCCATCAAACTTATGCTTTTTAAGCACATCAGAATCATTGTCCAACTGCTGAGGACCATAAAAAGAAGGCATACCAGATAACAAAGGCCTATCTTCACTTTCAATCGGCAAGCATCCATTAGTTCTTTCAGCATTCACATTTGGTGGCATGGGATTTCTTAACTGTATTCCATTTGATGTGCCTATTTTGATCTTTAGCCTACTCCTCTTGGCACCATTAAACTCATTGCCAGCTTCCGTTGATTTTTCAACATCTTTGGGCTGGCTTCTGTAACTTTCAGTGTGTTCTTCATCAACCATGATTCCTGAATATGAAGTTATATCCCCTGATCCAGAATTAACCCTGTCTTCTGTAGAGTTTTCCTCAGAAGCTTTTAAAGTTGAAGATGCAATACTAGTTTGACTCTCCAATCTATCCACATGGTTCTCAGACAATGCAGGTGTCTTACGATTAAGGGAAAACCTAAGCACCAATTTCTTCTTGTTTCCAACATCTATCCGGCTATCAGGATGGTCTAGACGTGGTTTGCCTAATTCATCAGACCTATCTGAAGATACCAAAGACTGCATTGGCTCATTCAGCTCTTTCCTCTGAATGGACGAACCATCCAAGGATGACTCACTCTCTGATGTCTCACCTGCTGAAGCATATTCATCTTCATCTGTGGATGTTTCTGGTATCTGAGAGAAGTTATCCATAGCATCACGGGCAGCAATTCTTTGAGGTCTTGATGATGTCAACTTAGCAGTCTTCTTCCGAGAGGTCCTTTGACCAGTTTTTGATATTTTATATCTTTTACTCCGGGATGAAGTTCTCTCCTGCTTATCCATAATTCTCTTAACACGTCTACCTGAAGCAGTTGTAACTTCAACCTGAAAATGAACATGAAGTTTAGAAAAGGTAAGCACACTAAGGCATTAATATTTGGGATAATAACAAAAACAATCCCTAGGTTTTGCCCAAATCACCCAAAAAAACAGCTCACTTGCAAAACTTGACAAATAATGACCCTTGAAATTTGTTTTTTCACAAGAAGCATTTGGGTACACTTGTAACTTGTAAGGACATACGAACCTCAAGGGAGTTTGAGTAATTTCAAAACTAATAGATTTTTTTCATAATAGGTCAGACCACAAGGGTAATTTTTACAAGTGGCCCTTTATATATAGGGAAATCAAGCTTACATCTTGCAAAGATTTCTTCCTTTTTGATCGGCGCATTCTATCTTTTGGATTTCGCCAAACCTTGTCCTCTTCACTACAAACTGAATCATTCGAGGTGCTGCCACTAGGACTTGTTTTCTCCTCACTGAAATACTCTTCCCCATAATCTGAGTCATTGTCATCATTGATGGCATCATTTTCAGGTTCCCAGTACATAGCATCCCCATAATCTGGCAAAGGATCGAGCACAATATCCAAATCTGCCAAAGGCAATATCTGGAATTCTTGGCCCATCCCAATATCTGTCCCAACAGCAAATGTTATGGATGAAGGGCGCCACTCAATTCCCAGTGCACCAAGCCGACGTTGTTGATATGTACTTTGGTAAGGTTCTGGGTATGGAAGCATGCCTGTGAATCCCATTGTGAGGTATAACAAACAAACAATCAGAAAGCTATAGCAGATAATGAGAATTAAGTTTAAAAGTGCATGTGTGCACACACAATCACCAGTAGGTAACAGAAATCATGACATACTTGAATCACATAGTGGGTCTTCAATATTCCTCACATATGGTGCAAGTTGTGTTTCCTGCATCAGATCCGACATAATGAGACATTAAATAAAGAGGAATAAGATGTTTATACTAAGCCCTTTGAACAACTCAAAAACAAATTAATCCTTCGCATATTCCAATATTCAACCACAAAACACAATAATTCTACCACTTGACGTCTGTAGCTGCAGCATTTGAATCACAGAAATGTTACCAACCTTAATTTATTTATCTTTTTGATGACATGGGAAGTGGGTGTAGGTATCTTCCACATCCATCAAATGCCGACTCAACATCAACTACTCGGTTCATTCAGTAAATGAAATGTACTAAAAATAATTAAAAGCTACTGAAAAATTAATCAAACATTGTCAACAACAGCCATCAACAATTTCAATTGCCAAGGCCACTACATTATAATGATTTCAAATACAAATATAATCCCAGGAAACCACAAAATGATTACAGTGAGAAAACAGAAGTGATGCATAAAACAACAATAGCGGGAGAGCTCCAAAATACAGTGGCAACAAACATGATAGAAAAGATCCTTTCACCTGGTCAACAACATTGCCATGACTGTCCTGGGTAAGTGGGCGATAATCCCCGAGGAAGAACTGTTGGAGAAATATTACAAAGTCAAATCATCAAATAGAAGTCATAGATACCCAATGGAAACCAAGTATCAGTCATATACCTGGTCATACTTTGCATCCTTCTGGGACTCTCCTTCACCAGTGTTAAGCAAATATATTTGTCCTACATCATCTGAAAGCACGATTGATGTGCCATCCCTAGAGAAAACAGTAATTAACAAATAGCAAGCAATTGATTTTACAACACAAGAACAGAAGCGTTAAACGAAAACAAGTGACAGTGAAAGATTTAAAGCACGCATGTTTGCAAGTGCAATCATAATGAAACCAGAGAGGTGTTCTGATAAAGTTGACACAAAATATACTGGTAGAATGTAGGTGAAAGCGAAATCAACAAAAATGAGCTTTAATAGAGAAGACGCATAATATGCTGGCATAAAACAGGAAAAACTATAACAAGACTATGGTACTGAAATGATAATGTGAACTCATAGGGGCAGGGTTCTTGTGCTTGTAGATGATGAATATCACATATACAGACAGGAAACAGAAATTTTGAGCAACCTTCATTAAGAGGTAAAAGTTAAATGAGATTGTAGTACTGATATATAATGTGGAAATATAAGGTTCTTATCCTTAAATATATCACAAGGATGAACATGAAATAGGATTTAGAAGAATGTTCATTTCAGTGAAATACAATGTGAAAACATAGGTTCTTATTCTTATATTTATGACATGGATGAACATGCAATAGGATTTAGAAGAATGTTGATTTCAGTGCTGAAATGCAGAGAAGAAGCTACATAGTGTGACTTACTGTGAAAACTTCCCATCAACCAACTTAAACCGTCCACCTATCTCATCATAAACTCTTACAGGAGTACCGTCCCATATCTAGGAATGCATCACAGAGGAAAAAGATCAAGATAAACAGAATGTCGATAAGATTATTGAAAAGAAGCATCATTAACTTACATCCCACAATATAGTTTTCCCATCATACCCAGCGCTCATAGCTATCCTTGGGTTAAAAGGATGCACATCCAAAACATAAGTCTGCAATTTTTTTTTAAATGGAGTGTCAAGACGAAAGTTAAACTAGAGTGATTTAGTCCTTCTAATATTTTCTTGATAAAAAATAAAATAAACAATGAAGATCGGAACAATTTGGGATCAGCAATAGTACCCCTTAATGATCCTCCAAAGAAAATATTTGCTGACTCCATTATCTATTAACTATGAAACAATAATACACAATCTCACTCTCTCACTTTATACAGAAAGACTCAGTCAAATCCATGAAACAAGTAGATGCCTCACTGCTAAAACTTCATTTTAGCATTCCGAATCATTATACACTACTTCAGGAGGTTTTTGTAAATTAATAACTTTAAAACAAAGCATGCATTGAGAAAATTTGTAAGTTGCAGTTGCATAAATGATAGCGATCATAAAAATGGGTCAAATTTTTTTTTTTTTTAAAAATTAGTCTCGTTTAACTGCATAAAGATTGATTTAAAAATATTACTTCAAGCAACATACAGTGTATCTCACTGACATATTTCTAAATCAATATGTGAATGCTGCTCTAGTGGTCACAGAAGTCTATAGCCCTACCACCACAATCTCCCACCCCTCTCTCATGTAACCCCCAAGAGAGAAAGGCTAGCAAAACATATTGAGTAATGGATTCTATCGAAAGGGAAAAATTGCATCGGAGATCAGCAATGTATCAGTTCACGACTTTTATATTCCCCCAAGACATAGTTGACTTCCTACATGATGCTCAACAAGAAAGAAATCAATTAAAGTTTATTCTCAATTACATATTGGGTATAATTAGAAGTTCCAAACACTTGTAAGTAAAAAAAAATATGTTCCACATGTAAACTGCAGAAAAAGCCAGCAGGAGAACAGATTTTCACTATATAACTTGAGTTGAAACTCCTGCAACACAACATTCTTGATGTTGCATCATGGACACAATATAAACAGGGAACAAACAGAAGTATAAAAATAGTGGGACAGGAGAACTAAAAAATAATCATATGAGTTGAAAACAATGTTCAAACAATAAAAGACCTGTAGGAATTGGTAGGTGTGGTAATAGTAGATCAATGGTGTCAAGATAAATCAAGGGTACATAAAATAACAGCAAAAGTTCATAAAAAAGATGACCAGAAAACCTAGGGATGAATCTAAAGAAACTGCTGTGTAGTTTGTTTATTAGTAATTTTAGTAATCAAGAGAACATGAATGAAAAGTTCCTAAACAGAAACGAGTGGAAAACTAGGGATGAAATCACACACTATTGTGTAATTTGTACTTTGTTCTATTTAGTAAGTTTTGGAATTGTTAAATAATACAAAAGTTCAGAAAGCAGCATGCTGATGCCAAAAAATAGCAATAATGATTATACTCATTGAGTTAGGTAAAGGTAAAGCTTAAGCTAAAACGTTCAATTGTACGTACAGATGCTGTATGACCAGCCAAAGAGTGCACCAAGCTGCCATCATTAGCATTCCAGACACAAATCCTGTTATCTGCACAATAATCTTCACATGTGAGCACAGATTCCTCCCTAAAAAAATATCTCTTGCTTAAACAAATTAAAATGAGGTCTTTATTATTGAGTACCAAAAAGAGAAGGACGAAAATGGGCGAGAAACAGAGAAGAGAGATAAAGATGCCAATAATAATAATAATAACAATAATAGTAATAGTAATAGTAATATTAATAATAATAACAACAACAATAATAATAAGCCTTTAAACCCCCAGATGTCTGCCATATAAATCATATTCATCCTATTCAGTCAAACACATGTATTTAAGTAAAGCATGTATATTTAACAGGAAAACTTCAAATATATGTAAATCATGTCGCTTTTAACAGAAAAAATTCAACGAACAATTAACTTCTAGCAATAAAGAGAATGATTTATCATGTTAAACATTATTATCCATCTTATCCTGTTAGGAAACAAGCATGCCCAGGTGCTGAGAAGGTGCTAGACTAGTAGAATGATATATTGCTTAAGTTATAATTGTTATCAGTTGAAGTTAATCCTAGTTTTCCACAAGAAAAGAGCCAGACTACGCCAAATTTGCCTCCAACACCCACCCAAAAAAAAAAAAAAAAAGGTATATATAAAACTACACCAAATTACTAGGCCTATAATGATTCATCCACATCGGGAACTAAAATTCTACACTAATGTTACTCTTGAATCCACTGTTGAAGTCAAAGCAAAACTAACTCTCTCCCTTCATAATGCTATTAAGAGAAAAATATAGTAAATTGAAGAAAAAAACTTCCTATGTAGTGGAATACCCATTATAGCAGCAAGCACAAATCGGTTATCCAGGCTCCACATAATCATGTTTACCCCACGGGGAGTGGGAAGTAGTCTCTGGCGTGGACCTCCTCGAGGAGGTCGGGGAGGCATAGGTGGCGGAGGAACTTTAAGATGATATGCCCGAACCCAACGTCCAACTTTTCCCTGAAGGGAGAGATGTTTAAGAGAAGAAGAGGGGAAACAAAAGGAAGTAAAGCATTCAGATGAACCTATAATTTTTCATGTATTAAGCAATATAATATAACTGGCATAGAAAACTAACATGAGATCTCCGTGATCTAGGAACCCAAATAATTGCACTTCCATCGCGTGAACAGGTAACAATATTGTCATGATTAAACCTAGTACAAGATTCAACAAGTCAGTCACGGTATAGGAACAAATAAAAGCATAACAATTGCAGACAAGTTTACGAGTAATGGCAGACCAGGAATTTTTGAACTTTGGAATGCTATCCTCGACAGAGAAATCAGATGGAGAAGATCGTGAAGCCACAGCGCAGCCACTGCATAAGAATGCAGCAGTAAGACCGGGACATTTTCCAGGGTTTTACAGTGATGAATTACAAACCTGAACTGAACATAGTTGACAACATTTTCATGGCCAGCTAGCATGTCGATTTCATGACTCACTTGGTCAGGATCATCTGTACTGGACTTACAAGCACTCCAAACCTGCTTACAATAACGTCCATTGATTTGCAAATGAGGCGTGAATATAGATGAGAAGCAATAAGCATACCATATTTGCCCCATTCACATACTAGTACAGAAACATAGTATAAACAGGATATATATATTCACTCATACCCTTGCAAAAGTATCCGAGCTCCCAGTTACAAAGACAGTTCCATTAGCATTGTATGCACAACATAATATTTGAGGGCATGGTAAACCAGTGCTTGATGATGCACCAGCTGATGCTGCGGTGAAATAGAAGTATTTAAGTCCAGTTATTTTGGATCTTATCATAAAGTACAGAATAGAAAAGGCATCATCTAACCAGTAAGAGCATCTTTGGGCTTTGGGATGTAAACACGAGGCCGAGTCAGGGAATTTCTAGCATCCCATACCCGACATGTTCCATCATCTGATGACCTATTGATATCAAATTAGCGAATTAGAACATAAAATGTGCTGAGTTGTAAACTCTAAGGTCAAGAACACTTCACCAATCCATCTAGTATTGATTAATGAAAAGTGATACAGTGTCAATGAATCTGATGTCAGAACAAATGCAATATTTAGTCTCATAAATTAACTAAACTATGAAATACTATTAATAGATAGTGTTTCGCAGATGAGGAAAGCTCATAAAACACAATTAGGATGTTACAGAAAAAAATATATATACTCCTTTTAAAAAGAAGATTGTATTAATGCTAAAGTTATAGCATCTGAGTGATTGCATTAAGCATCAATTTTTTTCTGGAGAAATCACATTTGTGTCAAATCACCCAGGAAGTGTTAGATCTCGGCTGGAGGTAGACAGAGCAAATCCGGATGGGCGGATGGGGAAAAAGCAAATAGGGCACATCTAGTATTCCAAAACAATCAAGAAACCATGGAATTCAAAGGAAAGATCACAAGCTGAGTACAACCATTCAATTTTCTTCTCACTATAATCACACAGTCAAGGTAAGGGAGACTGTGCAGATAGTTGTTAGAGGCGTGCCTCGGGTGAGCCTCTGAACTTAGCAGATCTCCTCACCCCAAAACATGTTTCCTGTACTAATTTTAAGATATAAAACAAGTTTTAGACATAAAAATTTAGAAGAAAACAGCGCTAGAGTCATAAAACTAGAAAGCAGAATTGGATTCTGGCCTAGGGCTTTAGAAACTTGGTAAAATAAAAGAAACAGCACAGGCAGCAGCATTCTTCTGGCCTTGTGGCTAGGTTCTCTATCTCGTTTATTTTTGTGAATCATATCTCTCTTTTACCTCTCTTATGATTAAAGGCTCAGTTTGTTTTGTTCCTTTTTTATATCCCTCTTTTATGACTTACGGTTATACTGTGTTTTGAACTCTATATCTCCTTCTTATAGCAAGAGATATGACAAATCTTGATGTATATAAGATTTTATTGTCTTTCAATAGCAAAATATTTGACATATCTTGATTTATTTAAGATCAGTATTTCTCAAAGCGGATTTTTTTTTCTAAAAAAAATTCGATGTATGTTCACAAGCGCGCTAACAACTATGATGGTGCATCTGATGTTTCGTGACCAATCTCTTCATACTCATTATTATCATCATAACAGATCACAGAATGCTCTAAAAATTTGTGATTCCAAAATGGATAACAGATAAAGATGTAATCAAGTTTATTATGATGCTCACGATAACAGTTGATAGGGGGTATTCGGTCTGGGACTAAAGACAATGGCAGTAACAGCTCCAGTATGCCCACGAAGAACGGAAATAGGGTACCCATCTGGCAGACGCCACTGAAAAATATAATAATTCAGCTTTGTAAGAGGTAAGAGACTAAATTGAAGTTGGTTGAGAACTGAATCTTACAACTCGAATGGTGAAGTCATTTGATGATGATGCCACTAAAGCATTATTGGAACTGACAGACAAATCTGTAATGTCACCCTGGTAATAACCACAAGGGCAGAAAAGAAAGCATAAAGTTGATAGAGAAAAAAAAATAAAAAAATCTTGCAAAAATATGACACATTTTAAGTCCCTCTAGATCTGAACTTACTTCATGTCCACGGCAACTAGCCAAGCACAATGCAGTTTCCATCGACCAAACCTTTACCAAACGATCATCAGATCCAGTAATCACATAGCGTCCAGAGCGATCAAATATTGCTAGAAAATCCAAAGCATATTAGAAAATAACCAGACCATTTAGATTACATAACGTGAAAGGATTAAACTTTACGGTATATTACATAAACATATTCAATTTCCAGGACTGAAAGAAATGGGAACTGAACGTGATAAAATTGTCAAATGGGTAAAATTTCTGATTTTTAGGCGATTTTCAGACAAAGGGACAAATTCTGTTGATTTGTTTCAATGAATTTATCAGCCAGTTGCTAAATGGATTCTAAAATAACCCATGCATTTAAGAGAAGAGCAGAAGTATATACCACAATATACTGCATCCCTATGTCCTCGTAACTTCTTTATATTTTGCATCTTTGGGACCATAGATGACGGTTTAGCAATGGCATAACATGCAACACGAATAGATGGAGCTCGATGATGTTTTGAAAAGCCACCTCCAATTTCTCTCAAGCTAAGCCCTCGAACCTGATCAGCATGCATATGAGGCCAGCGTAGGAAAGAAGGTAAATTCCTCACCGGTTTATTTACTTTGTTTCTCTCGCCTGCATAAAGCGTAATGGTCTTCATAAATGTATTTAATTAAAGCAACTGAATGTTCCATTTTCTCAAGTTTATACCAGGTATTCCAAGAAGTTATAGGTGTACAGGCTTCAGGTGTTCCACGATAATACAAAGACACGCAAGTAAGGGGAGAAATAAAAAAATAATTCAGTAGCAACTGCTTGAGAATAAGGATCATAATGTATATGACTGATCTCAGAAGGTGAAAACCTAACCAGCACATCAAGTAAAAACAACTGGATGACATAATATTTCTAAGAAATTGAAGAGAATACTTCTCAAAAGCTACAACCTTAAGAGGGTGTAACAATCACTATTCTAGAGTGCATGGCTTTGTATTTAGATGTAAGTGATCAGCATATTAGTAGCGAGTTACTTCTTTCATGAATTGCAAATACATCAATCCCTACTCAAACTTGTAAAGCTTCCAAACGTCGCTCAATATAGTGCAAGATATAAGCCACCAGATAGCTAGAAAGTCAAGTTAAGGAGCCTTCAATCGTTGCAGCAATACATGCTATGTCAATACTATAACCAAAAGTCAAATATTGCTTCCCAAACAAGCTGAAGGGGAATGTAAACAAAAGAAACAAGGTCAGAGCATTGTATACATGAAAACAAAGAAAATGACCCAGTGCCAAGTAAGGTTGGAACGTCAGAAGCACTTGGAGTAGTTCTTCCCGGCATACGCAGCAATGGAGGCGATGCCATCAGCATCAGCTGCTTTAGCAGCCTCACCAAGTGATCCTTTTCAGCGTGAGGGTACCTGGTGAAGAAATTCAAATGCAGAAACTCTGAATTAAATGAAGACACTTGCACACAAATAAACTTATTTCAACATTTTCAAGGTATGATTTACTACCTCCATCCACGAAAAATGTGCTCACATTTTTGCACGTGGTTTAATGCAATAT
>JAPKLY010000035.1:1929459-1963408 GCA_026898435.1 Prunella vulgaris
AAATATTCTCTTTATTCAAAACGGACCTCACAATATCCCGTAATACCCTCCGACATATTGCATTAAACCACGTGCAAAAATGTGAGCACATTTTTCGTGGACTGAGGGAATAATAAATTACGATGTGTAATCAAAGCAAGAAAACTATGTAGATGCTAATAAATACTCCCTCCGTCCCAAAACAAGTTGCAAGGGTGGAGGGGCACACACATTAAGAAGAAAGTGGAATAAGTAGTGTTTTGGGGGATAATTTGGTTAAATTTTATGAGTTAAGTAAAGAAGTTACTTGGATTGAGTGTAGTGTGGACTCAAAATGTAATGATATTTTGTGTAAATATGTAAATATTGTGAGGGTTGAATTCATGAGGGAATTTCCTTCTTTGGGTTTGCAAATAGTTGTGGGACATCCCAAAAAAGAAAGTCTGCTAATTGTTGTGGGACGAAGGGAGTACTTTCATGAACATAAAATTTTATTAGAGTGGTGTGATCCAGAGCGATCAATTGAACTGTTGAAAGTAGTAACTTGTCATTACGCATGAAAAAAATGATAAAAAAAGAATTAGTGAGGGCCCCTACAACAAATCATGAGGCTAATCCCATCAAGAGAATCAAATGTCAAACGTACGATCAATTAGTGTAGCAACACAAGTATTAAGCATTTCAAATTCAGGACAAACATAAATACACATAGACACTCCTTGACAGACAATATGGGAATCAATCAAATGTTAAGGCAGAGGAAAAAATAGTTTTGTAGCCATTTGCTTGGAGATGATGAGAACAAACTGTCAGGGTAACACTGGGACCATTGCAAGACAGAACCACAATAAGTATAAATTTATGCTTACCGTCCAACCAAATTTTCATACTCTAGAGGAAAGGATTTTCCGTCACCACTTTCATCATTGGGAACTGCACCACTTCGTGAATACCAAGCATGATATCTTCTAGGTAAGAGCTCATGTTCCCAAAGTTCATTCCGAAGTTGCGCAAATGTTTTTTGGCACGGCCCAGCAGATAGAAAATGCATGATCAGGAAATAAATTTCTCGCAGGTCAACATTTATATCCATGGAAGCAGAGAAATTTGCAGGTTCCTCGTGATCTTCTATTTGAGGCCTTGTATGTACCTTATTTGGAAGATTAACTCGGCTGGCATTTATAGAAGGTCCGTTGCTAAGAAATTTGTATTTCCTCCGATCCATGGTTCACAAGAAAACCTGCAGCATAATAACAGTAACACCCTCAGACAATTTGGAAAGAATAGATATGCTGTTGAATAATGACCCCAGCAGAAGTAATGATATTTAGAAAAGATCAAGTGCATTTGGAGTGGAACTCCTGTAGAAATTTTAAGAGAATGACGACGATTACATACAGGTCTATGACAAGGAAAGCATGCAAAATTAAAAGTAGTCAAAATGTATTTGTTACATATATCTCGCACCATTTCTAATATAAAAAGTTATTAAGGTGGCTATAAAGCAAAGCCAAAACATAGGGCCATTTGTCCATATAGAATTTTCAGATGTCATTTACGAAACTATGATATCATTGTGAATTAAATACTTAATCAATTCAAAAGCACGACTTATACAGAATTGGAAGAAAGAGTTTCCATTTAACTACCGTGTTATAGTTATTCTGTTATTCGTTACGGATCCGACAAAAAAACAATAATTAGAGAATAATAGCTGACAGCTTATTATAGCCAAATACATTAATTGTATAAAATACAAGTCAAATTGTAAAAAGTAATTGTGATTATAATAGACTTATCAAATATGTCCAATTTTCGACATGTTCATTAAAGTTTAGTTTATGGCGCGGCTTTTAACACCCACCGAATATCATTACACGCCCATGTCTATCACATTTTAACTACACGTACCTTCAAACACGGCTATAATGTGAGTATATACAGTAATTTGATGGGAGTTAATAGCTTCACCCTTAGGTCATTTCATTCAAAAGAATTTAAAAAAAGAAAAATGAAACTCTTTTTGATTGATTCTAATCTGTATAAGTTAGCATTTCCGGAATAACAGCTTATTGACTACCAAAAATTCAGCTCAAATTATTAACTCATGAAAGACTCACATAACCACCAAATTCATTCTTATAAGAAAAAATGCACCAAAATCTATGCATACATTACATTTAAGACGTACGATCAATTGTTCCAAGTTGGCCAAACACAACGACATATGTACCCCAAAATTTTAAAAACAGGCTTTAAACCCAATTGATTGATTTTACCTAGAATTAAATCTGTTCTTTAGGTTTCCCTACTCCTACAAATACCTAACATAAACCCACAACTTCACAACCAATAATCTCTGCAGGAAATGTAATTTCTCCGTACCTTTTTTACCAATGCTTTCGCTTCTCTGTCAAACCCTAGCCTCCACCTGCCCTCGCCGATTTCTGGTCAAAGCCGCCGAGATAGGTGAGTGAGCATGTGAGTGGAGCGCGCTCTTCAGAGGGAAAACGAAGGAATGAAGAGGGGAGAGAAGAAATGGGAAGAAAAAGAGAAATGGAGGAAAAAAAGAGTTAGTATTCGACATAAAGGGAAAGTGGGAGTAATTGGGCTTTTAATGTGGCTTGATTCCCTTCCTAATTGGGCTTTAATTTCTTTTTTAGCCCAATTGCAATTTTAATTTATTAACCTAGTCTATATATTCAAATGTATAATTAAGAGCAAGTCGTTCATGAATTCGAGTTCACGTGAATACAATTTCTCAAGTATAGATAGTTTACATATAAAATATCATTATTTAAAACTTATTTAACCAATTTCTTCTCAAAACGCTAAGTAATAATATTGTCCATGCTTAACAGCAGCATACTAAATAGCGTGATATTTTGAAAAATGAGTTCGCTCCATCTAGAATTCATTATTTGTTTTATTTGTTTAAGTGAAGAGTGAAATGAGAACTAGATATTTCATGGATACACACTGTGTAATGTACAACTTTAAATTCCTCACGAGTTCATAGGATTAAATTTTTTAATCAAATTCACCTTCGTATGTTTGGATATTTTTTATTTATTCTACTTTCACAAGATCCATATCATCTCCATATACAAACAGTAAAAGTTTATATATATATATATATATATTTCTCACCTTAAAAATCTACTAAAATATAATGAATTTGTAGAGGGGTCTGAGGAGAGCATTGTATAAAACTCAATCATCGACGCATTTTCATCTATAATTTATATAAAAATTGTGTTTAAACAACACATGCCTTAGCTTTTCAGGATTAGATCCACAAAAAAGTTTAATTAACATTTGAGTTTGTTGATAAATATGACAGCTACGCAAGTTTGTTGAAGTTGATATTTTTAAAAAAAGTACATGCACGTGCGTACTGCAGCTTTCATTGGAGAAAATTTATTCCATATGATCACGAAACTTTTTTTGGTTATACGTAATTTAATTATTTCTAATATTGATTGTTTGGAAAAATATTTGTCCGTCGAGCTAGATGTTTGATCGTCTTATGTAAAAAAAAATTAGGTTAGCAAGCTAAAAGAGGACGACAGTTGAGTGATATAATCATGAGCGTTGAACAAACAATGTTAACTTAAGTTATTCATTTTAAGCAAGTTAATTGTTATTTCGAATATATTTAACCTTAATATGAATTTTTTTTATTAGGTTTTATTTCTTAAATCTCTTTATTTATTAGACATTATTAACTAAGTCTTCTTAATAATAACTATATAGGCTAAAAAATAGGGTATTACAAAATGGGTCCTAGTGCAATCAATAAAATTAGGAGTACAAAGTTAAAAAGAAAAAGGAAAAGAATAGGGCAAGCACAAAGTTTGAGTTGTTATGCTCAAGTTGTAACTTGATAAACATATTCTTTTAGTCAATCTCAAGAGATCCAAATTCAAGCATGTAGGGTAGTTTCTTTAATTGAGCAATTCTATTGTAAATTTGTGTTCAACACATACAAGCAGGAACAATGTAATAATAAATTTGACCAAATTTTTAATTAAATAGAATCCACAATGTATTATAGTGTAATGACTCAATCTCAAACATTAATATTGCTCAATAGAAAGTAAAGATTTCGGGTTTAGGGATTCTATACTACTTCAACAAAATTTAAACTAAAAACTAAAAGCAACAAATATCAAACTATCAAGAGTAAAACAACCTATCAACCAACTATCAAGAGACCTAAAACAAATAATTAACCAACAACCTAAATTAAATAAAAAACAATAGTAATTAAAAAGAAATGACACAACTAAAATACTAGAGAAAATAAATAGCCTAGAGGCTTCAATTCCCTATTGTCACGTGTTCTCAAGTGGAACTATAATAATTCTCATTGGTTGTCGAGCCTCATCTCTAATACTCTATTGGGGCATTAATTTTTATCTATTTGATGTGATTGTTTCATGATGTCCACGAGCTGAGGTGGAGAGATGACATCTGGTCACCAGCTTGAGGTCTATGTTGAGGTCTGTCCCTATGCCAAACCTCTTTTCTGCTGAACTCTGATTGATGTCGCTTAAGTTCTAGTCGTTGTTCCTTGATAGCGAGCCTATTTTGGGGAAAATGGATTCTTCTGGATTCTTCTGCCATCTCTGAACCGAGAAATGGTTCAGTTGGTAGATCAGTGATGATCTAACTAAAACTGCCACAATAATATTTATAGTAAGAAATTAATAAGAGGTTTATAGGGAGTAGGATCTGCTATGTAGACTAGGCCGCCCCTAAATAGCTTGGAGGTTCAATCCCCTATTGTCACATGTCACTCAAGTGGGACTATAATCATTCTCATTGAATGTCGAGTCTCATCCCTAACACTCAGTTGAGGCAATGTCTATCTATTTGGTGTAATGTAATTATTTATGACATCCGCAAGCTGAGGTGGTGAGGTGACATCTGGTCGTTAGCACGATGTCTCTGTTGAGGTATGTTCACGTGTCAAACCACATTCCCATTAAACTATGGTCGTGTAAGATTTGGTCATCATTTCTTGGTCGCGAGCCTCATTTGGGAAAAGTGGGTTCTTCTATCGCATCTGGACTGAAAATAGTTTGGTTGGTGGATCAGGTGGTGGTCTGACTAAACTCGCCACAACAATATCCCTTCAGTCCGTATGAGAGTTGATAATCACATGCGGTCTAGAATGTTCCTACGATTTGATGTCGTTATAACATTCTTACTTCCCAAAGCAACGCCTCAAAATGACTTTCTTTTGATTCCCGCACCTATTGTTGTAGCGAGAAGATGTAGTGCTGGCAATGCCATGACTGAGCTAGGCTCTGGAGGCTTCATGTGCTTTTAATTATTTTGATTGTCTTACGTCTGTCTCCTTTGGTGGGAAGTAATACTTCTGTCTTTCAGGCAACCCGAGTGGGTTGCATAATTTGCGTTGTGACTGCTTATATGTGTCTAAGACCCTATGTTTTTTTAGGAAAATGTATGCTCCCGACCAACTTCGTTACCCCACCTCACAGATTACGCCAGGCATCAACTCCCTTAGATATGACCAAGGTTTTCATATCTCCTAGCAGTTTGGATAATATTTGGATGGTATCTCTTTCTTTGAGGTTGTTCGATGTTTTTTTGGTCTTGGTGAGGTATGCCCACAGTATATTTCAATTTCTTAGAAAGTTTCACAACTTTTATTTTTGAGCTCAACCTTCCTATTTCTGGCTGTCGCTCCGTCCAGGCTCCCGAGCTTGGGTCTTCTCCCTATTGCCTTTTGTCATCATCCCTGTGGTTTCGTGATTGAGCTTCTTACTTTAACGTGATGGATGTGACCTTTACTTTGCCTCACTTTGTAGGGCAGACCTATTCCCTAATAAAATGGCTATTAATAAATCTAGGCCTTTAACTGTTTTTAACCATCACCATGATCCAATGAGTGGGTGCGTTCCATCCACATGTCTGTGGATCTATTAATTATATTTGATCCCCTTATTTAATTGCATTTGGGCTCTTGTTTTGTCATATAAATAGGCAGATCTTTTCTATTTCAAGAAATGGAGAACCTTGGTGGTAATTTGGAAGGTTCTGATGAGTGTGGATAGGCCCCGATAGGCAAGCTTTCTCTGTGCAACTTAAATATAATCTTTTTTTTTATTTTGACTAATCAAGTACTTCGGTCGTTAGGTGATCTCCCCTTATTAAATATGTGACTTAAATATCTTCTCTTTTTTTACTAATCAAGTAATCTAGTCTTTTGGCGATCCCTCCTTATTAATCGGTGTAATTAAAATATCATCTTTTTTATTTTGACTAATCAAGTACTCTGGTCGTTTGGCGATCTTTCCTGATTAATCGGCGCAACTTAAATATCGTCTTTTTAATCAAGTATTCTGGTTGTATGGCGACATCCCTTGATTAATTGATACAACTTAAATATTGTCTTTTTTAATTTTGACTAATCAAGTGCTATGGTCGTTAGACAACATCCCCTGATTAATCAATGTAACTCAAATATCATCATTTTTAATTTGCAATTATGGTCACTGATATCCTCAATTTGAGTTAAAGTATCTCTCTGATAGCTATTTTTATATAATATTTCTCAGGTTGGCCGTCATCCTCTTTTCTTTAACCAAGTCGATAAGCCTCGTGTGATCATTCACAGGGTTAATCGATCGAGATGTCCAAAAACTAGAGACTGTGACCTCTGTTAGAATGACGGACTCTCCTCCAAATGCTAGGGTAAATGGGGGTTCGGTTGTTAACAAGCGGTAAGTCATTCAATAGGTCCACAATTCACCAGAGAGTTTGCTTGCCTAGTATCCTTTTTTATTTTCTTATCTTGTTCTCAAAGTATGTTTGATTATCTTGTTGACCACTTCAATTTGACAGTTCTATTGAAGATGGTATAGGGTCGAGAATAACTTATGTATCTTATATTTCTTGAAAAATGTATCCATAATCGCTACCTTGAAGTACTTGTTATTATCGAATACAATTGTCTGTATGAGGCTGAATCGGCAGATGATGTTTCTCCAAATAAACTTTATCACTTATTCATGGATAATCATCGCTAGAGTTTCAATTTCTCCTCATACTGTGAAGTATTCAACAGTAACTAGGGCGAACTTGGTTGTGGAAAATAGTCAAATTATGTTAATTCTCTATTTTGAAAATAGTCACAGACTGTAGATGGAGGTGAGCTCCTCTAGAGACTTGATGATGCATGGGGCGAATATTTACCACTTATGGCAAGAGAGGGCAAGCTTGATTGCGCCCTTCTTTAAAATCAGCCAAAAGTACCCCTGCCTAATTACTTTGTAAGCTAGAGCTTGTCAGCCAAAAGTATCCCAATTTTAAATACTTGATTATCGGCGACATTCATGTTTGCCGATTTTCTACCCATGCCACCAGAGATGGGCAACGTGATGGGATAGATTTACTGGTAATGATTATTCTCAAAAGATCGATGGCTCTTCCAGAAGTCGCGAGTCATACCAATGCATTTGCCTGTGAGTTCTATGCTCGTGGGATGAGCTCTAGGATGGATTGCTTGAACTTGTCGAGTAAATTCTTTGCTATGTTCTGATATGCAATCATTTGATCATTTCTAATCTCGTATTTGCCAGAAAATTGAAAGGCAATCAGGTATAAATCTATGAATATGTGCACGCGCTTCACTTCCACTGCCAATGGCATCTCCATACCATTAATTAGGGCTTCACATTTTGTCTTATTGTTGGTCGCATGAAATTCAAATCTGATTACCATAGTGAAAGATTGGCTTTTCGGGCTCAACATCACGACCCTCCCTAACCTAGTCGTTGTGGATGACCTATCAATGAAATATTTCCAAGGGGTTAGTTAACTCTATATGCCTATGCTGGGAAGGTCAGTTCGATAATAAAATCAGTCGTACTTATTTCTTGATTACTGAGCGGGGGGCATATGTGACGTTGTACTACCCAATTTCAACGACCTATTTAAGGAGGTGCCTTGGTGCATCTGGTTGCTAAAGTGCTTGATGCAAAGGCATATTTGTGAGGACCTCCACCCGATGGTAAAAAAAATAGGGTCGCAACTTGCGCACGCTTATTAGAAATGCCATAGTGAATTTTTCTAGTTTCGGATTTGCAGCTCGACTTAGAGTTTGGCTAATATAGTAGATGAGGAGATAAATTTAACGTTCTGCTCGAATGAGTACTGAACTGGTCGCAACTTTTGAGGCATGGTGATAGAGATAAAGTTTTTTGCCTGGCATGAGTTTCACTAAGATTTGGGCATTTGACAAGTACTTTTTGAGATGATTGAACATGCACTGTTTGTGGGGTGTCAAGAACAAACAATCTTTTCTGAGACTGACGAACATCGACTTGCATTGATCTTCCATCCATGAGATAATCAGCTCAAGGCGATTAGACTATTAGTGATTCTCTTGAGCTCTTTAATGTTAGTAGGTGCGGCGAGGTTTAGGATAGCCTTGACCTTCTTTGGGTTGGCATTGATCCCACAATGATTAACTAGATGTTCCAAGAATCTACCTGATTCGACCCTAAAAATGCACTTCTTGGGATTCAAACACATTGTGATATGTGTTCAGGATAGCATGATTTAAAAGGCTTCTATTAGATGGGCAATGTGGTCCTCTTTCTTCTTGCTCTTGATGATGATGTCGTTGATGTAGACCTTCATCGTTCTCCCGATCTAGTCATGGAATATTTTACTGACTAGCCTTTTGTAGATTGCTCCTACGTTCTTTAGATGACATCCTTTTCCAATAATACCTGTTTTTCTCTGTAAAAAATGATGTGTGCTTTTGGTTATCTGGATGCATGGGGATCTGATGAGAGCCTTTGAAGGCATCTACGAAGCTCAGAATCTCATGGTCGGCGATACTATCTACCAAGTGGTCAATGTGAGACATAGGAAAATAATCCTTCGGGCACACACAATTCGCATTGATAAAATCGATGCATAACCTTCAAGCCCCACTGGATTTCTTCACTAAGACAGCATTGGAGATCCACTGAGGTTAGTCTTCAGGGTCAACCATTTCGACCAGACAGTTGTTAAGCATCTTTTTCACCTCTACTCCCAGCGTTGCATACTTTTTTGGTCCATACATTCTTCTCTTCTGGCTGATCGACTGCCAGTTGGGGTTTATGTGTAGGTTGTGGGAGTACTTTTCTAGATCGATCCCAACCATATCCTTGTCAACTAGGAAAAGGTGAGGATATTCTCTTGTAGGAACCAGATATTTTTCTCAGCTATCTTGGTGGGCATGGTGGATCATTTTCAGTTGCATCTTTATCGACTCTCTTTGCTTGGGAGGCTCTCTTCTTCTGCTCTCGACCTCATGTATCTTCAACTGGCATCTGGCCCCCCAAGGAATCCTTAGTGGGTTCAAATCTGATCAGGTCATCTTAGGTTCATTATGGGAGAGAGTATCGACCTCCATAGGAGTGAGCTTGTCTTCTACTTAGGGTCGATATTCCTGACACACGACTGATCTGTTGGATAGTGAATCGATCTTTATTTCGATAGCTTTCGAAATGCAAATGCTAGCCGTGAAGTGATTATAATTGGACAAAGTATATTGTGATAGATTCGAGATGTCTTTTGATTACCCTTCAAGGTGCCCACTTCGCCCAATAGGATCAAGATTTTGATATAATAGAATTAGGTGGAAGTGACAACCCTAAACTCATATTTGAACAACTGGCCCAAGAATCCATTGTAAGAGGAGAGCATGTCAACAATTACAAAATCTAAATACTTTGTCACCTTTACCTCCACCTCAGGACTCGACACTAGTAAATGTTGTACGATTAGCCTAAACATCTCATAGGGCCTCACCATAGCATCACTGAAGTCTTATATCACCATGTCACAAGGGTTTATGTATTCCTCAAAGGTTGGGTCGAGTTGATCGAAAGCCATTTTGAAAAGAATATTACAAAAACCCCAATTATCAATTAGTATTTGATGGACTATTATTCATATTATGCTAATAGTGACAATCAGTGAGTCGTGGTTCAAGTAAATGACCCAGTCTTTATTTTTTTCCTGGAATATGAGCAATCTCGTCTCCTTGGCAGTCCAGTTAATCGACATGGTAATATGGTACACATTATCCAAAGCTCTCAGTTCTCTCTTTTGATATTGCTTAGACGTGGAATATTCTAGTGCTAGGCCACAAACGGGGGAAATCATATTCATCGTAAGATGGTCTACCCCATCCAGTATGAGAGGACAACACTGCACCTCTTTTAGGGCAACCTCCAACAACTGGGTCGCGTGGGGTGGAACTAATGCTTGAGGTGGCAGCTTGAGGCCGCTCTACAGTTTGCAGTCTCCTCATGAACTCTTCCAGTTTGCCCTTTTTCGTATAAGTAATAACTTCCACAGCTAGCTTAAGAAGTTGCAACATGAGCTAGTGTTATACCCCGAGATGAGGTGGTTGTGACAGTACATGTGCAGGTTCATCTTCCATAGATCTCGATAGATTTTTCTCAGGTTTAGATCTAGCAACTGCTTATCATTGATTTGCTCAAAGATGTATTCGGGTGATACCTTCATCACTTTCACTATTTTTATTCTCTCAAAGTCGAATGTCTAAAATTTGGTGTGTAATTGGCCGACAAGATTGTGCCTGGAGGTGTGTGAACTGACAGGTTTGGAGAAATTACTATCTTATGATCCATCGTACATAATATTTGTTTAGTTAACTGTTGTGCTAGGAGCTCGGCGTAGAAGACCATTCTCTCTACTCTCTGGTGAACTCTGTGTATGTGCTCGGGTAGTTTCACTTCATAGATTTTCATAGCTTGGTGCTGACCTTGAGTCCCCTAACTACGCCTAACACTTTTACCTTATCCCCAACTAGTTTTGCGTTGAGGATGATTAAGTCAACGCGCTCCAAGTATACACAATCAGATCCATCATCGTCTTGCTTAATATTAGCGATCCTATTGTGGGTAGCCGACCTCTAGACCTTCATGGAGAACTACTCCAGGAAGAGCTTGCTTAGCTGGTGAAAAGATGATATGGAGCATGTAGGTAGTGTGGTATACCACTTATAACTTTGTTGTCCATCGTTAGCGGAAACATCCTACATTGAGTTACATTGGTGGCACCTATCAAGACCATGTAGGCCGTGTATTTGCTCAGGTGAGTCATGGGGTCCGTCTTTCCATCATATATTTTGATCTACCACGTTGATCTTTGGCTAAACGAAGTGGGCTAAGTGGTGAGTTCGACATCTATGCCACAAGGCCCACATTCCCATTCTAGTTGACCTTTTTTTCCCGAGCTTTGAAGACCCTTAGGACCTCGATCGGCTATGGGACTAGCTTATGCTTCAATAGGAGACTGGATGGGCGCTAGCAGACTTAGACGGTCTTCGGCTAATACCCTCACTCCCTCACTCCCCAAGTGCTCGCTTATGAGGATCCTCGTTCATTGTTCGTCCCACTGAAATAGTATTAAGTTACATCCAATTCTTTTGGCCTTCACATCTTTGAAGAGTCACTTAGGCATGAGAACACTGATCCCACACATTGCCTAGACATAGCTGATGAGTCGGGCATCTCGCCAATCTTATCTTCAAGTTGATCTAGGGGTGTAAATGAGTCAAGACGACTCGCAATCTACTCGTGCTCGACTCATAAAAAGATCAAAATTAACTCGAACCAAATCAAGTTGAGCTCGAGCTACTCGAGTAGCTCTCGAGTTCGAGTTTATAAATACTCGGCTCGAGAGGCTAACGAGCCTAATCGAGCTTGCACAATATTTAATATTTTTTCATTAATTTTTATATATAAATAAAGTTGTCGAGCTTAAATTTTAGATAAAAAGAGCTAAAATATATTTAATATTTTATTTTATTAAAATATTAAAATTGTTGAGTCGAGCTCGAGCTAAAAATATCAAGCTCGAACGAGTTCAAGTCGAGTTTCGAGCTTCGAGTATTACTTTCGAGTTGAGTTCTAATTCAGCACTACTCGGCTTAACTCGACTTATTTACACCCCTAAGTTGATCGATAGGGGATCTTCGAGGTGGTTAACCCGAAAAGCATTTCAGTGGATGTTCGCATGTGCCTCCTCCTAGTGGTCTGAGTAAACCCGCCACAACACTATAATTGTAGTAAGAAAATATGAGCGATCTATAGGGGGTAGGAATTACTCTCTAGTCTAGACCGTCCTGAATTGCTTGGAGGCCCACTTCCCTATTCCCATGCCAAGCCCCATTCCCGTTGAACTCTATTCACTGTTCATGCAAGCTCTGGTTGTCATTCCTTGGTTGCGAGCCTTATTTTGGGAAAATGGGTTCTTCTGTTGTCTCTAAACCGAGAAATAGTGCGATTGGTGGATCGGGTGGCAGTCTGACTAAGCCGCCACAACACATATATTTTATAATGTATATATGTTGTTACCGATTTATCGGGCTTTATGAATTGATTTAATGTGGTTATAGGGGTATCCCGATAAATATATAAAAATAATAAATAAGTAAAACACCAGCACTACGGGAAGAGCTTGAGAGCTCCTCCCTTAAATATGGTGGCTTTGAGTGCTCACAAGAGAGCCCCCTAGCCTATGTGTATTATTTCTTGAATGGTCCCCTTTACAAATGAGAAGAAGGCCCTCTATTTATAGAGGGCAAACTATAAAAGCCAAAAAGACCTAACTGTGCATTTTAATTGGGCCTATTACATTTAATCATAAAAGACCTAGACTATTACATTAGAGAAATCCAGCCCATTTTGGAGGTAAACCCGGGTTCCGGTGGACCCCGGTTTGGAGGCCCAAAATCGTATTATTCTGGTCACAACAATAGCCCCCAAGATCAAGCTTTGACTTCAGTCGGAGTTCCATCTTAAAGCAATACTCTCCTCTTTATCTTCGTTTTCCACCGGGCTGGGAGTTTTGCTTTCAGCCCCCAAGCTGGCTTGCAGAATAGCTTCAATACGTCAATAGGTCTTTAATAGTTCTATTAAGGTACATCGCCAGAAAAGGTGGGGTAATCATGCCTGTAAAGGTGCACCGCCTAAGAAGACGGAGTAATCATGTCTGTTGGTAGAATTTGTTAATGGATAATTAATGGCTGTTTATATGCTTAAATCTACCAAACAATAACAAAGATTTAATATTCTTGTTCTTGAGGATTGAATATAGAGAGAGAAAGTGGAGAGCTTTAGTGAGAGAAGGTATGTGTGTATTATGAAACTTAGAGAGAGAAAGATACAATGGAGACATATTTATAGGTTTGCATGTGTGAGGTGGCACCTTTTGAGCCTACTTGGCTTTAGGTGTTGACAAGTGTCCTTGACACTTGTCTTAGCTCATCACAATGCTCTCTTTTACAATGCTTCTCCTATTACGTATCTACTTGCTCCTTATATACATGTTATCTATGCCCTTTGTCTAGGCGAGCTTCAAGGCCTGGTGTTGCTTCGAAAGTAATGTAGAAGTGGATTCTTACTGGATCTCCATGGATGTGGGCGAGCTTCCCTTTGAAAGGGGAAGCTCGCCTGCGGGCTACTCTCTCTTGGACATGGTTGGTCATTGGACTTAGGTCATTTGGAGTCAGGGCGACCTTCTTCTTCTTCTTGGCGAGCTTCTTTATGTTGACTTTGGTCAAGGTTGATGACGTAATTCTTAAGCATGTCGGCGACCTTCTTAGCCTTTAGCTCATTAATTTCGTGATTAGTCTCGGATAGTTCGCCTATCAACATTTGCCCCCCAGCTCGCTCACATCATGATATTTCTAATGTGTGGGCGAGCTGATTTTTCTATGGACGAGAGCTTGAGTGTTGGCGAACTATTCGTCGGTGAGGTGCCAAACTTTCAAGCGAGCTACCCTTAGGCGGCGATTGTGCTAACATGGTGCGAGAATCTAGGCGTCGTGCACGCTTTTTTAGGCCTTATTTCCCGTGCCCATCATGGCTATACTTTCAAATTATTTGCATATTAGTCCCTGCACTAGTTGGATATTACAGCTCGCCCGACGTCTATAAATATAAGAAATCTTCTTCATTTCACACTTTCAATTCCCAGAGCAATTTTTCCGGCGATTGGCTTTCTTGCATCCAACGGATTTTCGAGTCCTTTCCAAGGTAGAACTCCATTTTCTTCTTCCTTCATCTCTTTCTTTTGCAGATTTCTTCTTGTTCTTTTCTCATTTTCTTCGGATCTACGGGAATTTTGGACGTTTCCATTTACCTTTCTTAACATTCCGGTGATTGTTGCATTAACTCCGGTCAACTCAAATATTATAACTAAGACTCCACTCCCATTAACTTAATCATGTCTAACTAATCTTCAAGTCGAACCATCTCAAATCGCAACCCGGGAAAAAGGCCCACGACTGAGAACCTGCCGATTCCCCAAATGACCCCATTATTATTGAATCTGGCTCCGGGGCGAGCTCAGTAGCTCGCCCTGATCTTGGTGAGCTTTCAGGCGAGGTCCGCCCTGATTTTGGGGAAAAGGCCACCAAATCCGGGGGTGAAGGGTTGGACCTTCGCGAGCTTTGGAGGGACTTTGACCGAGCTACTGGAAAGGTCATCGCCCAAGATGAGGCGGAGGTCGCTGAGACTCAGGAAGAGGTCGCCGAAACTGGCGACCAAGCTAGCGAACTTGCCCGCGAGATTGATGAGGAGGACAATGATGATGGAGGAGTAGAAGTTACTTACGAGTACCTTCGTTTCATCGACTTTCCATTCCCCAAACTCCCGGTACATCAGGTCCCCTCCGACATTGTACATGAGTTCAATTGGGCGGAGTATGTGAGGAGGCATGCAGTGACCTTCCCCCTGCCCGAGCGAACTTTCTGAGATGCTGATGGTAAATCTGACTTCAAGGCGAACGAGGTTGAGAGCATCATCAGTGAATATTCATTGCCAAAACTTCACAAGAAATATCGCATCCCATCGGATATTTTCTTGTATGCTCCCGAAGAAAATGAACGAGCAGATATGCCTCCTCCCGGACTAACTGCTATCAATATTCATACCTTGGAGGCCGGGCTTACTCTACCCCTGCACCCCATCATTGGGCAATTCCTGATGGATACCAACCTCGCCATCACGCAGCTTACCTTGAATGCCTGGAGCAGCTTCTTGGCGACGTTGATGATCTTCGGACTTAAGGGGTATGAGAATCGGCTAACCACAGCGGAGATTAATGAATTGTTCACCGTAACCCGGCAAGCCAAAGACGGCAAGGGGTACTACTACCTCAAAGCTCGTCCGGGAGAGAAATTTTTAGGAATTCATCCCAATAAGGTCTGCGACTGGAAAGATCAGTTCATCTTCATTGGTGGGGATTGGCGAGCTTCGAACGGACAAGAAGGGCGTATTTATACCCCCGAAGAATACGGAGAAGCTAGCAGTAGGTGGCTTATTTCGGTGTGCGTGAGTGGGATTCAATTTACTAATCTAATCTTCTCTTTTGCAGGTTCGAAGCACCACAAGTCAAGCCGCGGTAAACCCGAAGTGTCTATCGGCTTTGATTTTGTGCTGACTGTGTGTTGCTTGCGGGAGCAGAAAGATCGGGAGATCAAGCATCTGTGTCAACATCATTGCCGGAGGCTTGCCGGTGTTTTGACCTCGCCGCATCACCTTACTGCTCAGGGTCCGGATCTTCAAGGTTTTCAAGTCTACATAGCTCGCCCCTTTGCTGGTGAAGCTCGCCAAGTTACTAATTATGATTTTGTTTCATCTACATAGGTGAAGGCCCCGAAGTCACCCTTCCGCCCATCGAAGTTCCTGAAGCTTATCACTTCCTAGCTCGCCAACTCCAAATGGGTAAACCTCGCCCGAACCGAGCTGGAGTTCCCTCTGGGGCAGTGTTGGAGGCGACCAAGAAGGTGGACCTCGTCAAGATGGCCCCCTAAACTGATAAGGCCGGGGGGTCAGGCTCGCAAAAGAAGGCTCCACCTCCCCCAACAAACCAAGGACAAGGTCGCCCAGACTAAGAAGGGATCTGGGCGAGGTGACTCTGGTTCTGAGCGAGGTTCTCAGCCCCCAACCCATCAATCTAAGCGATCTCTCCGACGTGGGGATGGGTAGTGGGTAAGGGAGGAAGAAGCTCGCACTCAGAAGCGGACTCGGGTCGGTTTACGCGATGAGGACTCCGAGCGGAGTGATCGGGGTGGATCCAGTTCGGGACATGGAGGTTCAGGACGATCAATCATTCCCCATTCCTCTCCGGCTCCTCTAACTCCTCAAAGTGCGCCATCGCCATCTCCGTATGGGACCCCCATTCAGGATGATACTCTCCTCGGACTTAACCCCGACCGGTTTGGGTGTGTGGGCAGTTCATATTTGAAGTTGGATGTTGATTATTATTTGTTTATCTTGCTAACTTATCTTTGATTTGTAGATATGCTCCCGCCAAGTTTCCACATCGCCCGGAGGCTCTTCACACAGCGGAGAGGTGTAAAGCCTTGGCCTCTGCAAGGGAGCTTCCACCCAGATCAGCTCGCCGGATTTTCACTGAGGCTCCCAAGTACCTCTTGGCCTCAGAGCTCGGCATGTTTGAAAGGCAGAAGCCCGCGGACCAAGCGAGGTTGGCCATGCAGTATGCCTGTGCAGCTATGCCGGCTACTCAGCTCATCACTGATGATATTACAGCCGCCGATAAAGCTCGCCATGATGCCAAGGTTTTGGTCAACCGGCTAGTGGATGAGCAGAAGAAGGCCGTTGAGGAGCTCGCCGGAATGAAGGTGAAAGCGAAGGCTTCCTTGGTGGCGTAGCAGAATGCCTTGAAGAAGCTAGAGAAAATTCAAGCTGATTTAAACAGTCAGAAGGTTGAACTTGAATTAGCTCGCCAAAAGCTCACCACCAGGGAGGAAGAGTTCGCCAAGGTGCAGGATGAGGTGAACATCATCCAGGAGCAGAACCAAGGTAACTTGGCGGAGTGCTCTAAGTTGCGCGAGGAGGTCGCCGCGAAGGCTTTGGAGATCGCCGAGCTCTAAGGCCAATCCGATGCTTCAATTTTACCAGAGGCCCTGGAGCTCTCCAAGATAGTCGCCACCGACCTTGGCTTCATTCTCTGTTTCTCCGAGGTTATCCGCTCCTTTCAATCGGCGAGGATGAACAACGAGAGTGAGTGGGAAGCTCTAGTGTCCGAGTTTGATGATTGCTTGGCGAAAGCCAAAATTCCTGAAGGCACTGAGCTTAACATTGGCGACCTCGCCGGATATGGGATCAACCTCGACTTAGCTCGGGAGCATTTTAATATCATTCAAACTTTCGAGATCCCGGTCGTTGAGGCTGAAGAGGAGGTCGCTGGAGGAGAAGAGCGAACTCCCCCCACAATGGAGCAGCTGCATGAAGCTTATGGGGATGCTATGCTCGACACCAGCGAGCTGGATACCAGTGGCCTTACGGGGAACATCACAATTTTGCCAAGACTTTCTCCCCAAGGTCGCTAGGTAGCTGGTTCGGAGGTCGCCAAGCCGGAGGTCCCAGGTGATGCTTCTACCACTCCTACTCCCGATGCCCCCGCCGTTTCGGAGATCGCCCAGTCTGATCCCCCTACTTCTTAGTTTAGCATCTTTTGTTTTCCTTAGCTTTTTTGTAGTCTCTTTTTGTTAAAGTAGTTGAAGCTCGTCGGGCCCATATAGCTCGCCCAGAAGGAGCTCTTTTTGTAGTTTAAAAATGGTTAGCTAGCCGACCTTTGTGGCTAGCCCAACTTCTTATACTTGAGAATTTTTCAAGTATCTTTTTACTTGAAAGTTTCTCAAGTATTTTTGAATGAAATTTGATCTTTTTGTTTCAATTTGTCTAATTAAACTCTACACGCGTTATATCATTAATTATCTCATGTTTATATGTTTGGTACTTATTTATTCGTCTTATTCTATTTTTAGGATTTGGACTACGAATCGTACCTTTGTTTGACTAGTACATATTCTTCGTCTTACACCACTTAGGGCCGCGAATCGCTCGTCTTAGACCACTTAGGGTAGCGAGTTGTACTTTATTTAATTCACTTTGGGCGATTGGGTTTCATGAACCCTGCCTTAGATGTTTTAACCGTCTTTTTCGTGAATTTTTCTAACTTAGGGCAGTAGGTTCTTAGTGATCCTTTAGGAAGGACACCTTCGCTAACCTTGGGCGCTTTGGCCTTTGCCTTTGAGCTTTTAGTTTATAACGTATGGGATCTTGGTCCTTGTGTATTACGAAGCTTCGAACAGTTGATATTTCTGAAAAATTCTAACTTCATTTAGTAATGTAATTTACATAGGTTGCTATCAACACTGATGCGAACCTTCGACTAGTCTATTACAAGTAGTGGTTCACCTTCCTCTACTGCCAACAGCTGGGTATACTCTGTTTTCTTTGAACTCTTTGAACCAGTGTGGGAACACGTTTGTACAATGAATCTATCATCTTGGCTTCGGAAGTCTGATTTCGTGGCACACACTTGATCTTGGACAGACTTCTCAAGGAAATGTAGCAGTTTCTTCCCTAAGGGGCATATAAGCTTTCTTTAGAGCATTCGCGATGTGATGGGCTTCTTTTCCCATCTCTTCTGTTGCTACTGATAGAATTTCTTAAACTGTGCTGCACTCCATGTATATGACGAGGCATTTCCTTCTGCGTCTTCGAGGTCGTACGTCCCATTTGCCCAACTCGGAACGGTCCTTCCCAATTTGGTCCGAAAACACCCGGTGGAGTTGCTAACTTCTTTCTTAGCACCAAATCCCCCACTTTGAACTTTCGATCTCGAACCTGGGAATTGTAGTACTTTTCTGCTCTCCAATTGTAGGTGGCATTTTTCATCTCTGACGAAGCCCTAGTTTCTTCGAGTAAGTCTTTCTCTACTGCCAAAGCTTCATCGTTCTCCTTCTCATCATATCCCACCACCTTCCAAGTCTTGTTCTGGACTTCCACCGGTACTATTGCTTCTATTCCAAAGGCTAAGGCAAACAGTGTTTCCCCGGTACTTACTCGGTATGAAGTTCTGTACGACCATAGAACCTCCGGAAGTTCGTCTGCCCAGCTTCCTTTCTTATCTTCGAGGCGGATCTTCAGCACATGCTTCAAAATTTTATTAACTGCTTCAACCTGGCCGTTCGACTGCGGATGGTACGAAGTTGAGTATTGCTTCTTAATATTCCATGAACTGCAGAATTCCCTCAACTTCTGACCGTCGAACTGTCTGTCATTGTCGGTTATAATTGACTGCGGAAGTCCGAATCGGCACACTAGATTCTTCCATATAAAGCCGATCATCCTCTCTTGTGTTACTGTTGTAAGCACCTCGGCTTCAGCCCACTTAGTGTAATAGTCCACTGCTACTACATCGAACTTCACACCGCCTCTGCCAGGTGGGAATGGGCCGATCAAGTCGATACCCCATTTTGTAAAAGGCGATGGGCTGAAGACCGATTTAAGTTGAGTAGCTGGGGAATGAATATTAGGTGCGAAAAGTTGAAATTTTCAGCACCTTCGAGCGAAGCTAATGGCATCCTTCCTAAGAGTGGGCCAGTAGTACCCTTGTTTGATTGTTTTGTATGCCAAAGCTTGCCCCCCAGCGTGACTTCCGCAAATTCCTTCATGAATTTCTTCTAACACCTCGAACCCTTGCTTTTTAGATAAGCATTTGAGTAGGGGTAGAGAGAATCCACGTTTGAAGAGTTGGTCATCCACCAACGTATATCTGACTGCCTGCTTTACTAGCCGACTAGCTTCTCATGCATCTTCTGGGACTGTCCCGTCCTTCAAATATTTTCGGATCGGAGTGCGCCAATCTTTCTGCCCCCCACTCAAAGTCTGGTTTATTTTGTAATCAGACGTCGAGGGGTTCTTCAGCTTGGTGACGATGACCTCCGTCATGTCTACTTCGCCATTGCTGGTAGCTAGTCGGGCTAGTGCATCAGCTTGTGTGTTTTCTAATCTTGGAATCTGGTTGATGTAGACTTGTTTGAACATCGAGATCAGATGTGCTACTATCTTCTGATATGTCATCATCTGTTGGTCTTTAGCCTCGTACTCTCCCCGGACTTGGGATATTATTAGCTGGGAATCTCCGAAAATTTGTAGATTGTTTGCCCCCACAGCTAATGATAACCTAAGTCCGGCTATCAATACTTCGTACTCTGCCTCGTTGTTGGTTGCTCTAAAGTCGAACTGGATTGCGGAGGTGAAGACTTGCCTATCTGGGCTTATCAGTACTACACCGGCTCCCGCTGCTGTGCTGGTTGATGATCCATTAATGTAGAGGTGCCACGGAGCTATACCCCCCTCGTAGGATCTTGTGGGAAAGTTAGCTCGATGATGAAATCGGCGAGCGCTTGTCCCTTGATCGCTGTTCGGGGTGCATAGGTTATACCGTATTGGCTAACTTCTAGTGACCATTTCAATAAACGTCCTGCAGTGTCCGGTCGGTGCAGTATTTGTCATAGTGGGAACGTTGTCAACACCTCTACTGGATGGTCGAAGAAGTAGGGTCGCAATTTTCTAACACTCATAACCAGTGCATAGGCTAGCTTCTCCGTTGGGGTGTACCACAACTCAGCTTCATGTAAGACTTGGCTTACATAATATATTGATAGGTGTGTTTTGCCCTCTTCTCAAACCAGGACGGAACTAATGGACACCTCCGACGTAGCTAGGTACATGTATAGCTTCTCACCAGGTACCGTCTTTGATAATATTTGAGTATTCTCCAGGTATGTTTTGATATCTTCAAAGGCCCTCTAGTATTCACTCGTCCACCGGAAATCATCCTTGTGCCTTAGTCTGTTAGCCTTTATTGCTTCGAAGAAGGGATGACTCTGGTCTTCGGACCTGGAGATGAACCGATTCAAAGCTGCCAAACATCCGGTTAGCCTCTGAACCTTCTGCACTGAATCTGGTGCGCTCATTTCAATGATGTATTTGACCTGCGTCGGATTGACTTCTATTCCTCGTTGGCTCACCAGATGCCCCAAGAACTTCCATGAATGTACGCCGAAGCTGCTCTTCTTAGGGTTCAACTTCATATTGTAGTGGCGTAGTATGTCGAAGGTTTGCTTTAGGTGGTCGAGGTGATCCTCCTTTCGCAAACTCTTGACAAGTATGTCGTCCACATAGACCTCCATGGTATGGCCGATGTGTTGATCGAACATCTTGTTCACCAACCTTTGGTAGGTAGCTCCTGCGTTGATGAGTCCGAACGACATCCTCTCCCAGCAGTACATGTTCTTATTGGTGTAGAACGACGTATGTTCCTGGTCGTCTGGGTGCATCGCTATCTGGTGATAGCTTGCAAAGGCGTCCATGAACGTCTTCATTTCGTGGCCTGCAGTGCTATCTACAAGTTGGTCAATGTGGGGCAGTGGGAAGTTATCTTTCTGGCACGCCTTGTTTAGGTCCGTGAAGTCGATACACAACCTCCACGTTCTGTTGGGCTTCTTCACCAGGACGGGGTTTGCCACCCACTGCGGGCACAAGGCTTCCTTGATCAACTTGTTGTCTAACAATTTCTTGACCTCTGTGGTTAAAGCTTCGTATTTGTCTGGTCCATACTTTATTCATTTTTGGCGGACATGTCTCCTCGTCGGATCTATGTTGAGTCGGTGACACGCGTGCTCCAACAGGATTTCCGTCATATCTTCGTGGGACCAGGCAAATACGTCTAAGTTGGACATGAGGAATAGCTCCATCTTCGACCGGTACGGTTCTGGTAACTCGGAACCTATAAAAAGTTCCAAGTCCCTTTCCGGGTCCACCAGGATCACCGTCAATTCCTCCATGGGAGTGGCCTTCCTCTTTTGGTTTTTCCACCTTGGATCCTTCAGGAATTCCTCCAGGTTCTCCTTCATCGTTGGTTCGTAGCCAATTCGCGGTTCAAGGTCTTCACCACCTTCTCCAACTTTAGCAGGTTCATCAACTTTTCCTACTTCCTGTGGGGCTGGATTGGATGGTCCTTCAACCTGGGATGGTTCTGCAACTTAGGGGATTTGATCAACCTCCATGGGCACTGGTTCTTGATCTCCCGCCGGTTCTTCACCTTGAGCATTATTGACCACTTCCATGGGCGCAGGTTGTAAATTTTGTGTAGGTTCCTGCACTTGGCCAGTTTGGGCTTCCTCCACTCCTTCCATGGGTGCCGGTTGTGTATCTTGCACAGGTTCTGGTACTTGGTAAATTCCGACCATTGATTCCGGCAAGTCTCTACCTCCATCAACTCGGTTTCTGTTGATATGATGTCTAGGATGTTTGGATCGTTTGCCGGAATCTGTACGTCTTCTTCAAGGATGTGAACATGCGCTACAAATTTCTTTATTTGGCCATCTTTGATTTGGAGCAAGCATTCACGAGCCTTTTTCTGGTCACCTTTAATGGTTCCGGAACCCTTTGGAGTTGGGAATTTAAGACAATAATAGAAGGTCGAACATGCCGCTTTGAATTCATTGATAAAGGGGCGGCCAAGGAACCCATTGTAGGTAGACTGCTGGTCGACAATAAGAAAATCTACTAACATAGTCAGTCTCCTCTCAGGGTCCTCGACCGATACAAGTTGGACGCTTAACCAAATCTGGCCTACGGGGACGGTTACAGCTTCTCCGAACCCCACTATCCTAGCATTACTAGGTTCTATGTACGACTCAAAATCACCTAAGGCATCTAAGGTGGATTTGAAGAGTATATTGGTGAATGCACCGGTGTCCACAAGTAGCCTATGAACTCATATGTTCATAATGTTGGCGTTGATCACCAACGAGTCGTTGTGGGGAGTCAGAATCCCTTCCAAGTCCGCCGAAGAGAATGTCAGCTCGGCTGTGGGTTGAGCGGCGGGCTTGGAACTGGAGCTGCCTTCTTGAACCTGGTTTATGGCCCGGACTTCAGCCTTCCTTTGTCTTTTGGAGATGGAGGGTCTCCCATCCTGGAGACCTCCAGCAGCTCCGATCACCTCTTCGAGAACCAGGAGTTCTCGGGTTGGTTCTTAGTCTTGTCGAGGTTGGGGAGGTGCCATACGTCTGTGTTGAGGACCACGTCGGTCCTCATCCTTTTCTTCATCATCCGACACCTCCCTCCTCTCAATCCTGGTTCTCTTGGCCGGTGCCTTCTTAACAAACTCGGCCAGCTTCCCATCCTCGTAGAATTTCCACAACTGTTTAAGGAGGTCACGATATTCACTGGTGAAGTGGCCGATCAACTGGTGGTAGGCGCAAAACTTATTTGGGTTAAGCTTTGTGCGGTCTTAACGAATCCTCCTTGGTTTGTTTAGCATAGCTTTGTCCTTGACCGCAGTAAAGACATGGTCGACAGAGACGGCAGGTACTTGGTTAAGTTTTTCCTTAAACTCGTCTCCATCACCAAAGGCCTTCAAGTTCCGGGGAGCTTTGTAAGTGCCCCCGGACTTCTTCCCGTGTAGCTTCTTCTCCTCCGAGGTACCAACTTCTTTCAATAGTGTCTCCTGCATAGCCACGTACACCCCAGCTTTATGTCGAAACTCGGTATAGGTGTTCGGGCATGCAAGGTGCATTTCCTTCCAGAGTTCGGTGGCTTTCTTGAGTCCGGCCATCACCGCAACTATTTTGATGTCTTCACTCACCGGCTATCCTTCCAGCAGTATCTTGTCAAACCTTTCCAAGTACTGCTGGTCGGTCTCATTTTCACCTTGATGGATGTTGGCGAGCCGGTGCTTCTGGGTCAAATATGACCCAAATCCAAAAAAGTGGGCAAAGAACTCCTGCGTGAGTTGGCCGAAGGATTGAATTGACCCCGGGGCAAGTGACGAGAACCATCGGTGAGCTCGGTCCCCGAGGGTCAGTGGGAAGTTCCGGTATTGAGTTGCGTCAGTGGCACCCACCGAGATCATATAGTCCGCATACTTGGCCAGGTGGACCTTCGGGTCTGATTCGCCCTCATATGCAGACATCACCGGAAATTGTATCTTCTTCTGAACCGGTGCTTTGAGGATAGCGGGCGCAAGTGGGGATGCAGGGAGTGTGGTGGCATCGGGTCCATCGGCTTTTGCAGCTACTTGCATATGTAGCAGCTCAATGATCTTCTTTAATGTGGTCAACTCGTCATCATGAGCCACCTCCTGTGGAGGCTGTTCAAAGGCCGTGCGCCTCGTGGACGCACGTCCCCGCAGTTCCTCGCTCTGGGGTGGCCCTTCTGTGACGGGCTGGAATTGACGGCCTCCGTTGGGGCCAAGTCTGTCGGCCGCCGGCCTCCTTAAGCTGTCATGGACGGATCTATGAGGTTGTAGGTCTGATTCTCCCATCGGGGATGAAACAGGGGCCGCCGCACGTTCATCTTCTCTTTCTCTGGGACCCAACCTTCCCCAGAGAACCTCCCTTTCTTGAGATTGGTTGGTCGCGGATGCCCCGGTATAGGCTGAAGCTTGCCCGTCTCTTGAGCCTAGCCTTTCCACCACTTTGGCCTTGTCGGTGCGCTCCCTGTACTGGCGAGCTTGGGCGGAGCTCGCCTCCTGTTCAACATGAAGGTCGCTAGCCTGCCCCCGGGTTTGGGTACCCTAAGTCGGCCTAGTTGCCTGCTCCCTAGCCTCGGTGGCAGGAGCTCACCTGGACGCTTGGGCGAGGTCACCCTGCTGCCTTTGTTGCAACCTCTACAGAGCGGCGATGGTTCACTGAAGCTCGTCAGGATCGTTGGCAAGGTTCCTGAGGGCTGGGTTCAATTCGGCTTGGGCCACAGCCACGATAGCTTGCTGGGGAGCTCGCGGAGCGTTGTTTTTCTGTGGAGCTCGGCGTGAGGTTTCCCCATCCTGTCCTTTCCACCTTCTCGTGGTTGTTGAGGTTTGTTCCGTAGACATGGTTCAGTTTTGAGGAGAAGGTCGTCAAGGTTGTCGATTTCCAGCAAAGGTAATTTTGTCCAAGATTCGTTCTAGCCTTGCATGCACTAAAATTGTCCAAAAATTGGTTTAGTTGCCTACACGCATGCATTTAGGGTCTGTTTTGTTACGTTTTTAGTCCGAAATTCTAGAAATTTGTCCGAAAACTGGAAATGTATGTGTATCTTCAAAGTGTTCTTGAGTTTTATCAAGAACACATGCAAATCTTCAAATTTTCTCACGAATTGCTCTCGAAATTTTCAGAATCGGAGGTTCGAGCGGCCCCCTTCCTCTAGCGCCAAATTGTTGGTAAAATTTGTTAATGGATAATTAATGGCTGTTTATATGCTTAAATCTACCAAACAATAACAAAGATTTAATAATCTTGTTCTTGAGGATTGAATATAGAGAGAGAAAGTGGAGAGCTCTAGTGAGAGAAAGTATGTGTGTATTATGAAACTTAGAGAGAGAAAGATACAATGGAGACATATTTATAGGTTTGCATGTGTGAGGTGGCACCTTTTGAGCCTACTTGGCTTTAGGTGTTGACAAGTGTCCTTGACACTTGTCTTAGCTTATCACAATGCTCTCTTTTACAATGCTTCTCCTACTGTATCTACTTGTTCCTTATATACATGTTATCTATGCCCTTTGTCTAGGCGAGCTTCAAGGCCTGGTGTTGCTTCGAGAGTAATGTAGAAGTGGATTCTTGCTGGATCTCCATGGATGTGGGCGAGCTTCCCTTTGAAAGGGGAAGCTCGCCTGCGGGCTACTCTCTCTTGGACATGGTTGGTCATTGGACTTAGGTCATTTGGAGTCAGGGCGACCTTCTTCTTCTTCTTGGCGAGCTTCTCTATGTTGACTTTGGTCAAGGTTGATGACGTAATTCTTAAGCATGTCGGCGACCTTCTTAGCCTTTAGCTCATTAATTTCGTGATTAGTCTCGGATAGTTCGCCTATCAACAATGTCGGTTAAAGCTCATCGTCTGAAAAGATGGAATAATCATGCCTGTAAAGACGCATCGTCTGAAAAAACGAAATAATCATGCCTGTAAAGGCGCATCGTCTGAAAAGATGGGAAAACCTCATGCCTTTAGAAAGGCGCATCGCCATTGAAGGTGGGATCATGCCTTCAAGAATTGAGATTTCGAGAAAGCGCATCGCCAATGAAAGCGGGATTATGCCTACGAGAAGACACATCATCATTTAAGGCGGGATCATGTCTTCAAGAATCGAGATTTCGAGAAGGCGCATCGCCACTTAAGGCGGGATCATGCCTACGAGGAGGCGCATCGCCATTTAAGGCGGAATTGTGTCTTCAAGAATCGAGATTTCGAGACGACGCATCGCCACTTAAGGCTGGATCATGCCTACGAGGAGGCGCTTCGCTATTTAAGGCGGGATCGTGTTTTCAAGAATCAAGATTTTGAGAAGACACATCGCCACTTAAGGCGGAATCATGCTTACGAGGAGGCGCATCGCCATTTAAGGCGAGATTGTGTCTTCAAGAATCGAGATTTTGAGAAGACACATCACCACTTAAGGCGGAATCATGCCTACGAGGAGGCGCATCGCCATTTAAGGCGGGATCATGTCTTCAAAAATTGAGATTTCGAGAAGACGCATCGCCACTTAAGGTGGAGTCATGCCTACGAAGAAGCGCATCGCCATTTAAGGCGGGATCATGTCTTCAAGAATCGAGATTTCGAGAGGACGCATCGCCACTTAAAGCAGAATCATGCCTACGAGGAGGCGCATCACCATTTAAGGCGGGATCATGTCTTCAAGAATCGAGATTTCGAGAAGACTCAACGCCACTTAAGACGGAATCAAGCCGGGGCTTTCATGGTTGTTGCTCGGCTAGAGGAGCTATTTCTTGAGCGCGATTTTTTTGATAAATTATTTGCTTTTCGAGGAAAAGGTTTATACGTTGTCCACGTTTTACTTGTTAGACTTTGTATGTTAACCTTTTTTGCCCAAATGTTTGCCCGTAAGAGAGATAATTAGCTCGTCAGGGGACTTTGTAAAGAATTAACCTTTGTGAGATAATTAACTCGATGAGGGTGTTTAAAGTCGTTCCTCGCTGACTTAGTACAAGCTCGTGCGAGGAAGGTTGTACCTCGCTACCTTTCGAGAAGGATCGCGCGAGAGTTTTTGCTCGCTAACCTTTAAGAAGGCTTGCACGAGTTATTTTGCTAGCTAACCTTTAAGAAGGATTGCGCGAGTTTTGATAGAGACTTGCTAGCTTGTGGAGCTTCGACCCAAGATGTTTGGGACTTGCTTGCTCGAAGAGCTACGACGCAAGATTTTCATGACTTGCTTGCTCGAGGAGCTACGACGCAAAGATTTTTGTGACTTGCTTGCTCGAGGAGCTACAACGCAAGATTTTTGTGACTTGCTTGCTCGAGGAGCTACGATGCAAGATTTTCGTGACTTGCTTGCTCGAGGATCTACGGCGCAATATTTTTGTGACTTGCTTGCTCGAGGTGCTACAACGCAAGATTTTGTAAAGAGTATTTTTGCAATGATTGGAAAAACTATTCCTTTGTTCACACAGAATATTTATGCGCCCAGCGGGGTTTTAAAAAACGAGGTCTATTAAAAGTACTTTTGACATGTGAGCATGCAAATAGATGCAAATATTTTGCTATGAATCAAGATACGGTGTTGAGAGTGGGATAATATTTTTGAATTTTATGAAATTCAAAGTATAAGCAATTATTTTTGTTTTGGATTTTCCAAAATAAATAATTATTAAGATATGTGCACCACAAGGCCCCAACTTTTAACATGTTTGATTTTATATAATGCAACATATTAAAAGGATGTAAGTCGAGAATAACCTGATTGGGGTGGGCAAAAGGTCTTGCCCGACGAATTTCTGAAGTCGTTGAGAATGCTTCAACTTCCCCCACTGAATCCTTTGCCTCATGGGATAGTGGTGCAGGGCACCATATAATTTACAAATAAACCAACGATTGAAAAAGAATAATTTCGCTGCTACTACGTAGACTACGGAAATTCGTCTTTATAAAGGGATCAAATCCGCTGCTACTACGTAAACTACGGAAATTTACCTATTTATTCCTAAAAATTTTGGCTCAAAAACTCTTTTTAAAAAATAAAGGTCTATCAGTATAAAAAATAATTTTTGTCTCATAATTTTTTTTATTTTTTTTAAGTCGGTAACTTTTAAATATACTGGGCCCAAATTTATTTGAAAACTACAATACTTGATCCACGGCCCATCCGTTACATTAATAGAATAGGCCCAGAACCTAAACTTTGATTGAAAATCAAAATTTAATATGGAATTGACCTGATTGGGGTTAAAAAATATAAAACCTCAGATCAGTTAAAATTCCCACCACTCTGAAACATAAGCGCAGAAACCAGCGGAGATCGGAGCTGGGGCCTGGGAGGTGGCACGAATTGCGTGAGCAGTGGCTTGGGAGGGGCGTGATTACACTTGATGGCCGCGCTAAAAAGGCAGCGCCACGCCCGATGTCCAGTCACCACGACAGATTGTAGGCTTTGCCGCCTATGCTTGCCTGACTGGCAAATTGAATGGTCGTTGATCTCGTTGCTGGGCGAAATATAGGCTGGGAATCGTATTTGATGTCCATTTTGAAGCGTTGTTCAACGACTGGATCAAGGTAGGAGTCGCCAATTTTTTGGCGAGAGGCGGCGAGCCCGTGCCTAGCTACGACTGTGAAGGGCGGCATGAAATCAATCCCACTGGTCAATAGACCAAACCTGGTGGCCGCGTTCGACGGGGACGGCCGAAAGCGTAACATCGGTGGAACAGAGGTGTGGAAAATTGTGGTTTCTAGGTTTGGCCTCCTCATCTGTGGTGAGTTTATACATATATATATGTGTGTGTAGCAAAGTGATGATGATGAGAAACAAATCCTGTTGTTGTCCCTCTCCCTGTTGTGAATAGTGAAAACAATAATAAAGATAAGAAATTTTATTATCTTTTTCCATCCATTATAAAAGTAGAATTGTATGAATGACAGTCCGTATGAACTGATCTATGATATGATTTCTTTTTTAAAATTATTTTATTTTGGTGTTCAATGAATGAAAGGCCTTGTACAAATTGTTTTCTATCACCTTGAAAAAATATGATCAAAGAAGAACTTAGCTTTTTAGTTTGTTGTCGTTCATCTGTAAGATTTTTTTGGTGATGAAGATGTAAGCCTGCACCCTCCTTCTAGCGTCATTTGTTACCGATTTATCGGGCTTTATGAATGGATTTAATGTGGATATATGAGTATCCCGATAAATAGATAAAAATAATAAATAAATAAAACACCAGCACTGCGGGAAGACTTTGAGTGCTCACAAGAGAGCCCCTAGCCTATGTGTATTATTTCTTGAATGGTCCCCTTTACAAATAAGGAGAAGATCCTCTATTTATAGAGGGCAAACTATAAAAGTAAAAAAAAACCTAACTGCTCATTCTAATTGGACCTATTACATTTAATCATAAAAGGCCTAGACTATTACATTAGAAAAATCCAGCCCATTTTTTTGGGTAAACCCGTGTTCCGGTGGACCCCGATTTGGAGGCTCAAAATCATATTATTCTGGTCATAACAATATTAATATATATATATAAGGTATTAGAGTAAATTTTATATGAAAATGATTCATAGCTTTATCATGAAATTGTTTTAAAATATCAAATATTTGATCAAGGGTATAAAAAAATTCATTAGGAGTATCAAAATTTAAGTAAAAAAGAAATCAACAACAATAATATATAATACCGCTGACTCAATTTTTTATGCACCTGTTGAGATTTTTTACTTTAAAATAATTTTATAATAAGCTTATCATAAATAATTTTAACATAAAACTTTGTCTATATATTATTTATAATAAAGGGTTAATTGCAAAAATAAAAAATCATGTACTTTATATTTTTTTCAATTACAATATGAACTTTTAATATTTACAATTCGATACACGAATTAATTTACTATTACAGTTTGATACTCCCTCCGTCCATGAAAATTAGTCCATGTTGCCTTAAATAGCCGTCCACAATAAATAGTCTACCTAGCCAAAATAGAAAATTATCAATCATTATTTTTATTTTTTTATACACATATACTCACTTTTACACATCACATCAAATACTTTATTAATAATTAACTTTATACTAATATACTTATTTTTACACATCAACATTAACTTTTTCTTAATAATCGTGCACAACTAAGGTAGACTAAATATCATGGACGGAAAAAATATATTATATAAATTTTCGGCAATACTTACTGTTGATAGACGAACAGCCCAAATTGAAGTAAGAAGGCTAGTCAGAGGTTGTCAAGGGTAATGTGGTGATCAACATCTATGATAGGCAATCAGGCTAGAGAGTAGAGCAAGGCTCGCTGCCCACCTACCCATTGTTAAAAGCTTATCGCCTAAAACAACAAATGGATAGTTATAAGTAGGAGGAAGCCCACATATCACCATAGTATAAACTTTAGGCAAGATTTTTTTCTGCAATTAATTTAGTAATTAGTACTCATATAATTATAGGAGTTTGACGAGACACTTGTCAAATCCAAAATTAGACCTTCTACATGAATGTATTACTAATACCTTATTAGTGGAATTGTATAAGAATTGCAATTCTTAAATCTATATATGCAAGTATTTTATATTTTATATATTTGTCTCTCAGAATCATCATCATTATCATAGTCAAGGATGAATTAATATATCTTTTAAGAGGCACGTTCATGTGAAATGTTTCACGCTATGAAACATACTAAAAAAAAATGACGGATCCGCTTAAAAGTTTGTGGATCCTACCACCTTCATATAATATATATACCAATTAAAAACTAACTATTCACTTCAAAATTACGAATGGAGTAAGTTTTGAATCAATATACATACCAATTCTAACATGATTTTAATTTTCAACACACTAACTTCTCTCTCATCTTTTGGACCCTCTTTAATGACACAAACTAAGAAACCATGACACTCTCTCATAAATATTTCTCCACTGTTTCAACTTTAAGTAATATTTTTCAACATTTATATAATAGTAAGTTAGTAACATACATTTGCTCTAAATAATAATGTTAAAAATAATACGATTTTGGGCCTCCAAACTGGGGTCCACCAGAACCCGGGCTTACCCCCAAATAGGCCGATTTTCTCTAATATAATAGTGTAGGGTCTTGTTATGATTAAATGTAATAGGCTCAATTGTAATGATCAGTTAGGTCTTTTTAGCTTTTATGATTAATGGCCCTCTATAAATATGAGGGTCTCATCCTCTTTGTAAAGGATCTTGCGATCTCATTCATAGACGAAATTCAATCTGTAATACACAGGCTAGGGGGCTCTCAAGGGAGCACTCAAAGCCATATTCAACGGAGGAGCTCTCAAGGTCCTCCCGCAATGTTGTTGTTCATACGTTTTTAGTATTTTATATCTATATGTTTGTTATCATTTCTTCGGGATATGCCTATAGCCACATAAGTACACCAATGAAGCCCGATAAACGGGTAACAAGAAGTAACACACATTTGCTTTCCAGTTTATGTTACTATATGAGCAAATGTGTGTTATTATATGGGTAAATTTGTGTTACTGTAAGACAAAATTTATTTTTATAAGAATAAATATGTGTTTTTTAATTTAATCATCTTCCATTTAAAATTAGACATATTTATTCATATAGTAACACACTTTTATATTATTTTATATGATTTCTATACAAATAAATTAATATTTATGATAAATTAATATTTTTTCTTATAGTAATACACATTTTGATTTTATATTATATAGAAAATTATATTCTATAAAAAAATGAATAAATGCAAAATAACAACATTTCATAAGGTAGTAACACACATTTGTTCTAATAGTAACACATATTTGCTCTCTTGTTTTGTTACTATATGGGTAAATCTGTGTTACTGTAAGATAAATGTACTTTTATAAAAATAAATATGTATAATTTAATCCTCGTCTATTTAAATTTAAGTATATTGATTCATGTAATAACATATTTTTTACTATTTTATATGCATTATTATATAATAAAATAATTATTTCTATACAAATAAATAAATAATTATGAAAAAATTATATTTTTTCTTATAGTAACACACATTTTGCTCTAATATTATGTGAAATAAACTATTTATTCTATAAAAATAAATGGATATATGTAAATGTTGGGACAATCTGAGTGTTTTGATTAGATCCCAAAATCCCTAATGATTTTCCTAAGTACAGTCAGGTCAGGATATATTAGCTCAGGACTAGTCAGGTTAGAATAGTTTTCTATTCACAGGTAATCAGCTCAGGGGGAACGCATTGGGACTAAAGATTGGTGGAGTCGACCCCAAAGATCTGAAGTCAGAAGATGCACCTTCGCCTGAAGATCAGAAGCCCACCCTGAAGGATTGTCCTGAAGGAAGTTATCTGGTCTGAAGTTGAGTCCTGAAGAACCTGAAGATTCATCCTGAAGTCTGGTCTATGTCACCCTGACCTATTCCACTGACTAATGATCCTACTGAATACACTAAGCATGCTCAGGTCAGGACGTAGTCAGTGAAAGGCAATACAACCTTAATCAGGTTGAGTATCATCTGTTGATACTCATAAGACCTGACTTGGGTTGAGTATCATTTACTGATACTTGTAAGTCCTGACAAAAAGGTTACACTTGCTATGGGAAGTTGACATTTATGTTAACACCTGAGACAAAGAGAATGTCAGTGGACTCCAAAAGAGACAAATATTTATTCTGAGTTAAAGACAAAAGACTCAGAGTTTAAATGTACGAGGAAGGACAAAGTCACATCAAATAACTAGTCATTTGTGCGGAGAGCCAATCGATCGTCGATACGCACGTACGGAGTCTACGCAGCATTTAATGTATCTCAGAGTTGCAGGCGGCGCCCATAGAATTTTCGGATTAAGCTCTGGAAAAGGTCAACTAAGTACAACTAGTCAGCAACAACCTAAAAATAGGAAGATTTGGGTAGATCTCCTCCAACGGATCTATTTCAAATCTTCCCTATAAATACAGAGGACCTCACACCCATACAAGGTTACGAGAAATTTCCAAGCAAGAAATATCCAAGAATCCAAGCACTCAAAGCAAACCATAAACAACACTCTGCAAGTTTTAAATTTCCCTAGTGTTGTAATAGGATTCACTCTGTATTTGCTTAGACTGATAACTCTTTATCTTTAGCATTGTTTTGTCAGCTAGAGCTATGACCCTAGTTGGAAACCAGAATATGAAACCTCTCAGGTTGTGAGAAGGTTGGTTAGAAGGACTGAGACTTGTAAAACACACAGGGGCTAAGTTCCTAAGTGAGGAAGGAGGCTACTCGTGCACCTTGGCACATTAAAAACAAGTTCCTATCCTCAGTGGAAGAGGATAGTTTCCTGTTAAATCAGGTCATGGACGTAGGAGTTGGTTGCGCAATGTGAAGGTTGATCGCGTGTATTCTGAATTAGCCAAGCAGTTGTTCACATACAACAAGGTTATTCGCAGTTGTATTGTATGGTGGCTGCCAGTTTATATTTTCACAAAATAAAATAAAAAAGCCAATAAGATGATTGTCGAGAAGAATGGGTTGACCAACTCAAGCTGTCGTAACAATCCGGGATTTAAATCCCACGCCAAGTCCAACTGCCTTTATATTTAAAAAAAAAAAGGGCTTTGACGAGTGGGATGGGATTTTGGAGATAAAGTTTGAGCCCTGTACTTAAGATGAGGAAAAATGCCAGAGTATTTGGGATTTCAATTGGCCTCATGCCCATAATTCCTTCCCTAATTGAAAATTAATATCTACTCAGAATAATACTGAGAGGGGCGCTTGTTATAAAAATTCTTCAATAGTAATGGAAATGAGATATATACATAGTAATTATTGTATGTAATGAGAATAAATGAGGTGCATAACATTATTTTTCCTCCTAAATAAGGTAATCATTACCCCCATTTGATTACCTCCATCTCATCTTATAATCATCTTCCTCAATCAATCTCACATGGCACAACCAACAACTATCTTTTTTGTCAACCTTTTCCAAAATTGGAGCACAACATTAATAATGTATCACTATGAACACAAACTCTCATTCAACATATGTAAGGGTAAAGTAGGAAAATGAAATTTCATTC
>JAPKLY010000035.1:1963418-1995026 GCA_026898435.1 Prunella vulgaris
CTCATTCAACATATGTAAGGGTAAAGTAGGAAAATGAAATTTCATTCCCAATAGTTGGGCCACAATTCACATTTGGGCTTAATCTCAAAATTCCAAATAACTATTGGCCCATCTCAATTAAATTAATCATGCATAAATAAAATTAATTATTTACAGGATTAATTTAAGAGAATAAAATTATTTTTAAACAATTAGATTCCAGAGGAAAAAATTACTTTTAAAGCAATTAAATTCCAGAAAAAAATTGTTTTTAAAGCAATTAAATTCCAGCGGAAAAAATTGCTTCTTAAAGCAATTAAATTCCAGCGGAAAAAATTGTTTTTTAAAACAATTAAATTCCAGAGGAAAAAAATTGTTTTTTAAAACAATTAAATCCCGAAGGAAAAATTTGTTTCTTAAAACAATTAAATTCCAGAGGAACAGAATTGCTTGCTAAAGCAATTTATTCAAGCGACGAAACAAGAAAAGAAGAATTGCTTACTAAAGCAATTAAATTCAAGAAGTGAAGCCCTTGCAACAAAGATCAATCACAGTTTGAAAAGTACATAAAATTGAAGAACTTGAAGATTAATTCCAGTTGCATGCCGAAGAATATATTTGCTTGCAAAGAAATTGCCGACATATTTCCAGAAAAATTGCCAATCATCCTTGAAGACATTCACTCACAACTGGAGAAATTTGAAGCAAGTTAAAAGTTAGCGGCCTCTTTCAAGATTGCATACAACCTCAAAATTGTTTACTACTTGCCGACTCAGATAGCTCGACGAGAAGAATAAATTAAAAAGAAGTTATTGGGTCATTTTCAGAATGATCACCAAGAAGCCTTGCAGACAAATTGGCAACATAAAGAAAATTAGTGGCCTTATCTACTAAAGTTATTTGCGACTCAAGAAGAATAAAAAATTAGCGGTCTTGTCCATGAAGAATTACACTAGCTGGTCACCTGTTCGCCTGAAGAAATCCTTGGAGGAGTCCTCTTGAAGGAGGCTCAGTTGTTCGCCTCCTAAAGAAGAAGTTACACTACCTACTCACCTGCTCACCAGAAGGCAGTTGACATTACGTAAAATGTTCATGAAGTATCTCAACCTCGTGTAATATCCCATAGGAGGAATAATAATCATCCAACCCTGAGAGCACCTGCACTGGAGCAGTCAACGACGATCCATAATGCTACAACAAACAGGCAACAGTTGGAGAACACTGGGGTTCTGGTTGCCCAAGTAGGTTAGAAAATTATACGAAAGCATTGTCAGAATTGTTCACATTCTTACAAAATTCTGAAGACGTATCTTGCACGATGACACTCTTAAAGATATTACAACAACAACAATAGAGAGCGGCTGGTCCATCTGAGGTACGACCTGAACCAGAACCAGTCCATGAACGAACTGTTCAGCGTCAACCAGGGAATGAAGCTGTTAGTGAGCAAAGGAGGAGATGAGAGGAACATGGTAAGCAAAATATAACTGATCGCTTGGGCCAGCATGGAAGACAAACATGGATTGTTGTGGATGAATCCAGTCACAGTACCCCGCAGAGTAGGCTTGCGGCGCGATGAGACTACAAGTCGCACGGGCAATCCATGTTGACTTCTCGTCCTCCGAGTGGAATGCAAGAAGCAAAAGATAGAAGACAGTGTTCGGTTCTCGAACGGCTGCGTTGGCCGGCATTGGACATGTTAGGCCATGAAGGTGTTCATATAGCCAACAAGGTTCCTACGAAGTCCCACCAGAGCGATAGAGTGTCCGGATCTACTCGCTCTAAACGGGTAGAAGGGCCACCACATCCCGAAGGTGAGATTTCTGACAGAATCTTATTGTCCATGAAAAAGGCAATAGAAGACCTACATGCCAAGGTGTCTTTACGCCGGGAGGGCGATTCAACCCAACAAATCCCACTCACATCGTTGTCACCATTGATTCTTTTGGCACAGATCCAGCCAAAGATTCAGTACCCGATGACAAACCTGTATGAGGGAAGTTCTGATCCAAAGATGCACATCTCCAAGTATATAGACTACGTGATTTCAATGGGACCATCTGATGCTACCCAGTGTAGGATTTTTCCACTTACTCTTGGAGACCACGCTCATCGGTGGTTTACAGCGATGCCTCCAGCATCGATAACTTCGTTCACACAGCTGAGTCGAGAGTTTTTATCACACTTTTCTGGAGCAGCATCGTGCTTCACTCAAAAGCATCAACTGGCGAACTTTATTCAAGAAGAAATGCCCAAAGCTCCAGATCAAAGGCTCTGGCCCAAGCAGATAAAAGAGAGCAAATACAATTGAAGAACACAGAGGAATCAATACACAACTCATCATGGAGTGACGTTACAGAACGATGACCCGTCCAAGACAGATCAAGGCAACTAGTGGTGAAGAAGCTAGATCCTCACAAGGCAAATAGGTCGCGATGAAAATTTGGAGTGTCTATCAGAGTGAAGGACTGCGTGAATCCTCTCTCTTAAGATGATTGGATCATGAACAGCTTCCCAAGAATAGATCCTCTGAAAATGAAAAGAGTAATTGAAGACATATAGGCAAAGTTATCAACTCATTCAGAGGACAACATAAGCTCACAATCACCAACATTGCCTCAATTTCTTATTATTCCAGAAGCATCCATTCAGAAAAAGTCTAACATTCGATGATAAAGTTGTACAAGGGAGAATCAGACTCCAAAAAACTACAAAGCACTGATCTGGGGAGAATTGAAAAAATGAAAGGATGTAAGATGGGTCAATCAAAATGTCAAGAAAGACAAATCACATATAAGCGCTACCTTTTGAGGCCTCCACCTAAACCTGAAGACGATGCGATGAATAATCGGATCGACAAGAAGCACAACATGAAATGACAAAGAGACTGGGAGCAGTAAAGAGTTCAAGGAAGAATTTTTAAAGAAAAGCGGGATCAAATGCTCAACGTCCCAACTAAACAAGTTTACAATATCATCAATAGCAGAGGACTTCTTGTCATTCCTCAGAAGATCAGACAAGAAAAAAACAAGATGAATCCCAACAAGCATTACTCATACCACTAGAGTATCAACTACGACACTGACGAATTCCAAGACTTGTTGCGGCGATATCAAAGATTTTATGAAGATGGGGAAGATTATCAAAGTCAATACAAAATCCTCAACGAGAAGGCCACAAGTTGCTTAATCCATCAACTCTGATATCGGGGAAGTTTTCGTAATATATACATGTATATATCTTGTGCAAAAGGGCGAGACTATCACTTTATCCTTTTGTACAAGATAAATGCGAAAATAATATGCCATATATGCCATTAACGACATGCGAAATTCCTATGCTATAGGATCATGAAAAATGCTCCAGTTCAAGACTCAAAATATTGGACACCTCGCAAGACAAGGCGAAACCAATAAAAGTCAACTCACAAGACGAGAGAACAAAGGAGCAAAGCATGAACCAGCCCGAAAATATCAATATCGGACAAGGCATGAACGGGCCAGAAATACCAATATCAAATTAAGAAGGATCTTAATCCCTATTCCAATGCACACCTTCCAGCACGATGTTTCTGCCCACAAAAGATATTATGTGAATCATCATAACATTGGATACTACACCAACAAGTGTATGGAATGGCAAGCCGATCCCAAACATTTTTTCGAAGGATCGCCAGCTATCACTGTTCGTGAAGAAAACTCCAACTGTTTCCAGATAAATAGAGTTTTCATCTTCTCTAGCCATGCTTTGGTAGATGACACATTTATCTCTTTGTTCACTCCAAAGCGATCATCCACATCATAAGCAGTCGGTACCTCAATAAAGAAGATATGGTGCTGATTCCATCAGTTCCATCAGAAATATCAGGCCCGAACAAACAGTTTGGAGGAACTAGCACACACTGGAGGATATATCCATCTTAAGGAAAGTAGCCTTCACCAACATTATTTTGAGGAAGGCCTTAATCTTAATATAAACCAGAGCGACGTTGACACTTCCTGAAGCATTAAGGAAGAAAAGTCACAGATATATCACCAGGTGAAAGTTCTCGAGGCATTTGCCAAAAAGAGAGAACTACCCCCACCAGATGCCTTTGGGCACGTTTATACCATCTTTATAGGCGATGTCCATCCCGCCTATATTGACGATGCCACCTATATAGGCGATGCGCCTTCTCGAAGCGATAATCCTTCTTGAAGGTATGATTATACCAATCTTTATAGGCGATGATATCCAGCCTATATTGACGATGGCGCCTACATAGGTGATGCGCCTCCCAGAGGCATGATTCCGCTTATATAGGCGATGCGCCTTCTCAAAGCGATAATCCTTCTTGAAGGCATGATAATTCTGCCTTTATAGGCAATGACTCGAGTATCCCGTCTTTATTGGCGATGTCCATCCCGCCTATATTGACGATGCCGCATGCATAGGCGATGCGCCTCCCAGAGGCACGATTCCGCCTATATAGGCGATGTGCCTTCTCGAAGCAATAACCTTCTTGACTGTATGATTATCCTGTCTTATAGACAATGCCGCGATGCGCCTCCTAGAGGCATGATTCCGCCTAGGCGATGTGCCTTCTCGAAGCGACAATCCTTCTTGAAGGCACAATTATCCTGTCTTTATAGGTGATGTCCATCCCACCTATATTGATGACGATGCGCCTTCTTGAAGCAATAATCCTTCTTGAAGGAGATTATACTATTATTTATCAACAATGCAGGTTGGCGATACCCCGAAACATTTCAGATCATTCAATTCTTGATCATAAATCGCAATCGACAGTTGAATGAGGGGCAGTAGACGATGTTGATAAAGAGCAGTTAGCTGGTTGTCTAACTCAAGCAGGAAGCCCAAGACTCAAGCAAGTAGTTGCAGTTAGCTGGTTGTCCGACTCAAGCAGGCAGCTCAAGACTCAGACTAACAACTCGATGAACAAGTATGCGAGCCCGAAACTATTGATACCTCAATACTACACGGGGGGTGGGGGGCAGACCCTGATACACAAAATCATCAACCGGATGTGTCTCAGACAAGAATAGAGCATTATGACCATAAAAGCCCACTTTTTAAATATACAAGGGTGAGGGAAAAAGAATCCCATAAGTGCCAAAGGAAAACGTGATGAACGTTCCAAGGAGAGTGCCCCATTTCTATGTGGAACTCGCAGAGCGAGAGAGCATAATAAGAGTGTTTTTCACTCGTCAATGCTGAAAAAGCAAATGATATGATGGAAACACCACTAAATAACAAACAGCGCACGATGAGAGGCAAAAAATAATATTTCATGTCATTATCAGAGTTGAGATACATGTTATGATCAAAAGAAACAAGAATAGTCCCTACTTCAACTAATACAACCAAAAGTTCTCCACACGGAAGAAGACACAAGAATGCTAAAGCAAACAAGCCTAAACAGTTGGGGGCCCATTCACCAGCGACAGGAGCAATTTATTTTTCGACCGGAGTGAATAATGGCATCTCGGCTGTCTAAATTTCATCCATCAGTATGAAAGAAGCAAGGCCCGATACAACAACGAAAGTCGCAAAGCAACTAAGCAGAAGCGCTCACCAAGAAACCATACATTGAATATTCTAGCAATAACAAAGCACAAATGATCTCCAGAAAGATCGAAAAACTGCAAATTATTTTTCAGTGCATCTACTTGCAGGTATAAAGAAACGCAATAAGCCAACGCTCACTCGGCCCGCATGAAAAGAGCAATGAACGCAGAGATTCAAATTAACTACGGGTATTTGGAAGGATTGCACGGTACTCTTTTTTCCTACGATCGGTTTATCCACAAGGGTGGTTTACGACTATGTTTTTAACAAGGCCTGTAGTGTCCTTCTGTGTATTCGTAACACGGTTATAGAATCCTGTGAAATCACATTTGATGCATCTATGTATGAATACAAGGAAATACAAGCACAAAGAAAAAGATTGAGTGAAAGGCAGATCGATTCAAGCTCAATCTACTTCCCTACACTGGAGAAATCTTGCAGAGATTCAAATAGTCTGATGCTCGTTATTCATCTAACGATTCAAACAAACATCAGGCTAGGGGGCAATTGTTGATGAAATAATCGATGTGCATACTTAAGGAAGTAATTAATCAAGTCCGGATTGACGTGTCCAAAAGAATTGATCGAGCACGAAGAAAGAACGAGCTCGAAGAAAGCTGTAACAAGTCACCAGTTATTTGTAAATCAAGTTGGTGATGAGTCAGCAGCTTATAGTGAAGCAGGCTGGTGACGATCCAACAGCTTGTATTATCTATATAATGTAATCGAATTCATTCGAATAAGGGATACAAAATTTACCCTTTCATGAAGTTCTGCTCGTACGACGTGCTTATATATGCGACCTACCTGGTTATATATAAAATTTCACATATTCGTCTATTTCAGCACATTGTAGGTGTAATCGACGTAATTATAGCCACATAATCGTGTTTACAAAATTACATCAACAACTAGATAAATTGATTCATGTAATAACACATTTTTTACTATTTTATATGTGTTATTATAAAATAAAATAATTATTTATATAGAAATAAATATATACTTATTAAAATGTAATATTTTTTCTTATAATAACATATATTTTGCTCTTACATTGTACGAAAAAATGTTATTTTTACAAAAACAAGTGATATATATGTAAAAAGTAACATTTGGTCTGATTATAACACACATTTTACCTTAAAGTAACATGCATTTTCTTAAAAAGTAACATACATAGGAGCGAAAAATCTGGAAATTGTGCTTGCGCGAAAATTTGAGAAAATTACCCAAATTCAATCTGACCCGGCTATAGATCCACAATTTTTTTATATATTTAGTATGTTTCACACCGTAAAATGTTTCATATAAGTTTTTGTCATTTTCTAATGGTTTCAATAGTTTAATTGCCACATTAATATAAAATACTCAAAATAACTCAGGTTATAATATCAAACTTAGTCCATCACTTGTTTTACAATTCACACATAGTAAAGTTTCAAATTAAAATATTACTATTAAAATATATAAATTGTAGACTAAAATAATTTTAGGTTGGGACGTTTCTCACATTTTAATTTAATAAAAGAAAAAAATTAAAAAATAAAATTAAAACTTAAAAATAGATCAGTTCAATCGATTTGACCATTTTTTACCGGTTCTGGTTGATTTTTTCGGTTGAACCTTAAAATGATTTATGGGGAGTAATTGATCTGGTTCTTTGGTCAATTCTCAATTCAACAGGTTCTAAAAAAATAATGCTTCTACCTTATGTATTTATTTTCTCTTATCTAATCACTATCCATTTAATTAACAATAATGATAAGAGTAAGCATTGTATGATACCGTCTCATAATATGAGAGCAAGACTTTTTGATCAACTTTTAATTTTAAACGTTATTAATTAATTAAAATATTATCACATTTAAAAGTGATAATATTTTTAATTTTATTAAAATTGACTTATCACTTTAAAAATATTGTTATATTTTATTGTATTTCTATTTTTTATTTGATCGATCTCAAATTATGAGATGGACAGATTTTTACTTAATAATAAAAGAATACAATATTATTTTTATTATGCAACTTTACTTCTACTAATGGCAAAATGATACGTCCCCCAATCAATCCGCTTCGTCCTGCCCTGAATGTATCATGGCCACTCTATTCCATTCTCAGAATGGGGCAGATCAGCCTCGGCCCCCTTACAGAGCAGACCAGAAATGGATCTATGTAGTTTTTGCTCTACTCCACCCTGCTATGCTCTACTCTGCTTTACATAAAATGGGGCAGATCAGAATAATACCGCTCACAGAGCAGATCAGACATAGATCTATGTAGTTTTTGCTCTACTAGGCCCTTCCATGCTCTATATAATATTTTATATATATATATATATCAAGGGTACAAATGACACTTGGCGGTCGTCGGACAGTCTAGTGCCGCCAAGCACCTATATCGCCTAGGTGGTGCAAAGATTTTTTAATTTTATTTTTCTATTAATATTAAATTTTTTCTAAACATATATTAATAAAATATACAAAAATTATAAATTTAAAACATAGTTAATAACCATCACAAAATATAACAAGTCAACAAGATTTAAAAATTATCATAATACGACATTGTCCAACTTTTGAATGAAACACAAAAAGAGCAAAATACATAGTACGAATAAATTTTAAGTAGTTCAATTAAACTTCCATTTTTTAGTAATTCAGTAAATTAGTTTTTATTTTTAAAATTTTAGCGATTTAACCGTGGCGTCAGTGACCGCCACTAATATCTATGATATATATATATATATAATATGGGTAAGTTACATATAAGGTAATTTATAATAGTGTAATTGCAAATAGAAATACCAAAAATTCCATGTTACAAATTGGATCACAAAATGAATCATATCTATACTAATCTAAAAAGAGGCTACTACATGAGAAACATTTTTAGACAGTTATACCCCTCTATCCTTTCAATTCGTGCCTTTTTACCCCTTGACAGTTTTACCCCTTCACCCTTTCAGTTCGTGTAATATTACCCCACGCAAAACCTCAATCCCACCTCTGCATACTCTATTGTTCCGAACCTTCTTTCCACAATCAAACCTTCTTCCTAACGGCGGACTCCCAGCCAATCCCGAGGTGGTCTACACCTCTTCATGGGTCGTCGGTCACCTTTAAAGATGAAGCGATGGATCCTCAGCTTGGGGTGACCAAATCTCCCTTTTTTTACGGATCGCGTGCTACGTCGGATTCACGGCCGATCACTATGCATCTTCAAAGGTAAATTTAATCTCTCTTTGTTTAAGCACTCCAATTTTAGCATATTGAGATCTAATTTGTTGATTCTGTTCATGGAGGAAACCCTAATTCTGAAGCTTGGGTACCTCGTGAGATATGTTGTGATGGAATGACAAATTTTCCCACATTCATCATCGTAATATATGGATTCACAGATGTAATGGGTTATAAATGTATTCTATTATCAACTGTGTTAGATTTCTTTTCTTTTTTTAATTCTCAAACTGATGTGCATGTTTATGACTGCATATGATGTAACCCTTAATGACGATAACTGGTCTCTGGATTTATTCGACATTGTTGCTGGAAACCCTTCAATCTCATGGGAAAGGCTTAACATGTAAGTTGTTATTTTAAATAAAATAATAGTTTCAAAGCTATGTTACTGATCTTCCTCTAATTAATGTCAGGTATATCATTATCCTGTTGATATGAATAATTTCAGTGGAGGTGCTCTTTCACTATCATTTGAGTTGGAGGCAAAAATGAAAATTGTTTTCTACAGTCCACCAGCAGTGATTACGTCCTGTATTCCGACAAAACCCACCTTACAGGTTTGCCATTCTTCTCAAAGTTGCACATGTGTTTTCCCAGAATTATATTTTCATTTGGAGTTGTATACTAGACATTATAAGAGAAAACAAATGCATTTGCTTGTGTTTTGAGTTAAAAGGAATTCGCCTATGGGTATAAAGGAAGAAAGTTTGATGTATGTTCTTTTCTCTATGGGCAGGCTAAATGTCTTGAAACGGGTTAATCTGTTGCTATAAATAAGGTTCTCTAAGATAAGAGATATAAGAATAGGGAGCTCCAGATGATGCATTTGCTTAATCATCCTAATATCATTCAGCTGAAGCATTTTTTCTATTCCACTACTGATAAGAACGAGGTGTACCTTAATCTTGTTCTGGAATATGTCTCTAAAAGTTTAGCGGGCTTCAAGGCACTATAGCATAGCAAACTAGTGCATGCCTATCTTGTATGTGCTGCTTTATACATACTAGGTACATAATTCTCATTCTAATATTGCATAGTTGTTTCATCAACTGAGGAAATTCTCACATCTTGGGCTTCTTTTTCTTAATTGAAATGTTGGCTGTGGTGTTTCTTTCTGAATCACAGATTTTCCGTGCATTAAATTATATGCATAGAGTCATTGGTGTATGCCATCGGGACATAAAACCTCAGAATTTGCTGGTATGATGGTTCTTTCATTTTCCTAAATTTAATTTTCCTCTTTCTTTGTGCTGTGTCTTGATTCATAACTTTATCATAAGAATCTTCCAACTATATATATTAGAAGTTGAAGTGCTTTCATCCCTCTATGTCTTCTTAAAAATTGACTCATGTTATGCTTGTGTTATTCAATGGACACTATACTTTTGGCATATGTCATCATGGTTGTACAAGGATTTGCATGTGTTGAATCTCCCTGATTTCTCCACCTTTTTAGCTTCTAACTCTCTCCCTTTTCCTTCTTCTACACATCATTTCTATTTTCTCGTATGTTTTATTTTGAATTTTGGATCATTAAATGTTATACTTTCTGCAGGTAAATCTTCACACACATCAACTTAAGCTTTGTCAGGAATCAGGCAGGATACTCGACTCCAATGCTGCCTCTCGAATTTCTAGCATATAGGCTTCTTCAGAAAAATTTTGATTGGGTAAGCTTTGAAGTTTAATAGCACATTCTGCTGCTCATATTTCACGACTAACATCTTCTCTTTTCTTGTGTTTTGTGGCGGCACTGGAAATAATTTAGGCAAAGGTATGACCCACTTTATAATTATATTGTAATGCCTTATCAACGATGTCTTTCTATCATTGTAATGGATCGCTTGCCATCGCTGATGACGGATCGACGGTCGCTATCAAAGTTATATCACTGACTGAAGGGGTATGATTGTGATATATTGTCATTTTATGGATATTTCTTTGATTACTTGTACAACATTCAAAATATAAATTGAAACACATTTTCAGGAGGAGGGTTACGAAGAAATTGAGATGTTGCAGCAGTCCAGTCATCCTAATGTCGTCTGTTATCTGGGGAGCTAACAAGGCGAAGAGTTTCCATTCGCTGCCCTATGATAGTCTAATCAAGATCCCTCCCGAAGATGTTCAGACGAATGTAGGAAAGTTAACTCATGTTGAAAGATGAGTAGGAGATGTAACATATTGTTAGGTATTTTTCTTTAGAAACATTTGTTTGTTTACTTTTATGGTATTTTGTTTTTATTTTGATTTTAATGTCTAAATTGATAGGAATATGAGTCTCTTTGGGAACCTCCCAAGAAGATAGTACAGTTTCTCTTGTCACTTCTCTTGAAAGATCTTGGATATATTAATAACATCCATGGTTTTTGGTGCAGGACTTGAATTTGTGACATCATTGCTCTTCATATTTCTTGCTAGTGTATTTGTTTCATCATGACTAGGTGCTACAGTTTTCTAGGTTGGGAGATAAAATGAATGACATTTGTTAAGCACCTCTACTCAGCTTCCAAGAAAATTTTCCTGGTAAAGAATGGACTTTCATTCCTGATTTCACATGTATTTAATTTATGTTGAGGTGATTTAAAATGTGAATCTGTCCAAGCCAATGTTCCACAAACTAGGGATTGCCCAGTTTAAAAATCTTATGTGCTTTTCTTTCTTATTGCTTGATTTCTCTTACATGTTATGCACAAAATTTTAATGTGTTGGATATAATACTTCATTACATTGCAGATCAAATAGTACTATGTGTTGGATATAATACTTCATTACATTGTAGATCAAAATAGTACTGCATTTAAGGAGGTTGCAATCATACGGCATCCACAAGAGGGTGTATCCATTCAGCTTTATCACTTCCACAGTTACCATCCAGGTATTTCTTGGTTGTGTGTAGAATATCTACATAAAACATCAAATAGATGGTTCTCTATCAAATATGTGCTACTCTCAGATGGTAAATTTGAAATTTACTAACAGATTACGTGCATGAAGCAATTAATTATGTTTTATTGTATGCTATATTTATTGATATGGCGAACTAATACGTCGGTTTCAGAAATAATCCCCAAGGTTTGCCAGGTCTCCAGAGCCCATCCGAGCTGGGGAAGGACCAGAGCTCGCCCGCCTGTGGAAGGCCCAGAGCTCGCCCGACTGTGGTACATCACTGTGCGATACTCTGGAATCTGGTCAAGGCTCGGGAGCTCGCCCTTTGTCAGCAGAACCCCGGTGGTGCTCTCTTTTTCCCTCCGTCCGGTTTATCCACAAGGGTGGTTTACGGCGAGGTTTTTAATGAGGCCCATCTAGTCTAAGGCATAGTAGTAGGACGAGGCGTGATAGGGGAAACAGTGTGAGAGATCAAGACGAGGGTAAGGAACCCTCGTCAACACCGGAAGCCACATAGGCTCGTAAGGTGCCGTCTCACACTCGCACACCTATAAATAAGACCTGTCTTGTACTATTCACACAGCTCTCTCTCATTTTTTCACACAATCAATACAATCTTCATTGCAATATTTCTCTCTCTATACTCTCTACTCTCCCTCCTCAAGAGCATAAAATCATAAGATTATTGTTTGGTAGAATTGATCCGTTGTAAGGCCACATAAACAAACACAATTAGTAAATTCTATCAAAAATTTGGCGCTAGAAGGAGGGGGTTCGAACCTGAAAATTAGATAATCTCAAGAACGAAACATTAGAGTTTGCTTGAAGATTTGAAGATTTGAAGGTGTTCTTGATAAAACTCAAGAACACTTGAAGATACACATACACCTTCATCCCTTGAACGAAGAACCCAGATTTCTGGACAAAAACCCGAGTTTTCAGATTTCACGAAATCTGCCCGGAACAAGTTTTTAAACGCACACGTGCACACGAATAAACTGAATTTCGGATAATTCATCACACGCGAGGCTAGACGAAAACTTGCACAGCTCCACCTAAGCTGGACGACCTCCCTCCACCTCGGCGACCTTCAGCGAGCTACCCCCTCCGAAACCCAAAAATGGCCAACACTCGAGCCGCTAAGGGACAGGCCTCCGCTGCTGCGGGAAGGTCTAAAGGGGGTGATCAAAACCAGGCCGAGGAGGAGACCTCACGCCAGGTGGTGGAAGCATCACAACCACCTCCCCAGAAGAGCACCGCAGCTCCGCGACCTCCGCGAGTTGCGGTGACCCAGGAAGACTTGGCCCCCGCTTTGAGGGACCTGGTCAGCAACCCTTACGAGCTCCAACGCACCATCGCGACCTTACAAAGGTTGCAGCAGCGACAGCAGGACGAGCTCGCCTTGGTACCTAGACGAGTTCCAGCTGCCGAAGCCCGGGAGCAGACCAGGCCCACTCAGGGCACCCAGACCAGAGGGGACTACAGCATACTCCCCACCGAGCAGGAGGCAAGCTCGGCACAAGCTCGCCAGCGCAGGGAGAGGACCGGCAAGGCCAAAATGGTGGAGAAGGGTCCCGCTCCTTACACTGGAAGGGAGTCCGCCTACACCGGGGCATCTGGCACCCACCAATCACAATCACAAAGGAGGGAAGTCCTCCAAGGCCGCCTGGGCCCGAGATACGAAGAGAATGAGCATACGGCAGCCCCAGCTGCGTCCCACGGGGACTCCGACCAGCAGCCACGCAGATCAGCCCACGAAAGGCTGAGGAGGCCCGCCACTGACCGACTAGGCCCCCATGGCGGACGCCAATTCCAGCCCGCCACTGAGAGGTCACCCCAGAGTGAGGCACCTCGGGGACGTGCGTCTGCGAGACGCACGACCTTTGAGCACCCTCCACCGGAGGTGACCCGAGATGACGAGCTGGCCTCACTGAAAAAGGTCGTTGAAATGCTACAAGCACAAGTAGCAGCCAAGTCTGGCGGACCTGACGCCACGACTCTCCCCACCTCTCCATTAGCACCTGCCATCCTTCGCGCACCAGTCCAGAAGAAAATTCAATTCCCGGTGATATCCGCATACGAAGGCGAATCGGACCCAAAAGTCCACCTGGCCAAGTACGCGGACTTCATGATTTCGGTCGGTGCCACCGACTCCACCCAGTGCCGGAACTTCCCGCTGACCCTAGGGGATCGAGCTCACCGATGGTTCTCTTCACTCGCCCCGGGGTCAATCTGCTCATTTGGCCAACTCTCACGGGAGTTCCTGGCCCACTTCTCTGGGTTCGGTTCCTACCTTACCCAGAAGCACCGACTCGCCAACATCCACCAAGGGGAGAGCGAGATCGACCAGCAATACCTGGAAAGGTTCGACAAAATCCTGCTGGAAGGCGAGCCAGTGAGTGAGGACACCTAGGTCGTCACAGCGATGGCCGGGCTCAAAAGGGGCACCGACCTCTGGAAGGAGATGCACCTCACATGTCCCAACACTTACAGCGAATTCAGCCACAAGGCGGGGGTGTTTGTGGCTATGCAGGAGGCACTACTGAAAGAAGTTGGTGCCCATGAGGAAAGGAAGCCCTACGGGAAGAAGTCCGGGGGCACCTACAAAGCTCCCCGGAACTTAAAAGCCTTTGGCGAGGGAGACGAGCTCAAAGAAAAGCTCAACCAGGTCCTCACTATCTCTGTTGACCACGTCTTCACTGCCGTCAAAGGCAAGGCCATGCTGGAGGAGCCAAGGCGGATCCGCCAGGACCGCACGAAGCTCAACCCCAATAAATTCTGTGCCTACCATCAGTCCATCGGCCACTTTACCAGCGAGTTTCGAGACCTCCTCAAGCAACTCTGGAAATTTTACGAGGAGGGGAAATTGGCCGAGTTCGTGAAGAAGGCCCCAGCTAAGAGATCGAGGTTCGAGAGAAGGGCTACCTCCGATGACGAGGAAGAGGAGGCAGACCAACCTGGTCCCCACAACAGACGGAGAGCACCTCCACAACCTCAGCAAAACATGGAGCCCACCCGGGAACTCTTGGTTCTCGAGGAGGAGATCGGAGCTGTAGGAGGTCTCCAGGACGGGGGATCCTCCATATCCAGGAGAAAGAGGAAGGCCGAAATCCGGGCCATAAACTAAGTCCAGGAAGGCAGCTCCGGCCCCAGGTCCATCTCACAGCTTGCTGGCGAGCTGACATTTTCTTCAGCGGACCTGGAGGGGGTACTAATGCACCACAATAACTCGTTGGTGATAACCGCCAACATCATGAACGTCCGAGTTCACAGGCTACTTGTGGACACCGGCGCATTCACCAATATTCTCTTCAAATCTACCTTGGATGCCTTAGGTGATTTTGAGTCGTATCTGGAACCGAGCAATGCTAGGATAGTGGGGTTCGGAGAAGCTGTAACCGTCCCCCTAGGTAGTGTTAGGTTGAGCGTCCAGCTTGTATCAGCTGAGGACCCCGAAAGGAGACTGACTAGGCTCATAGATTTCCTAGTTGTCGACCAGCAGTCCTCCTACAACGGGCTCCTTGGTCGTCCGTTTATTAATGAATTCAGAGTGGCGTGTTCGACCTACTACTACTGTTTAAAATTCCTAACTCCAAAAGGTGCCGGAACTATAAAAGGTGACCAGAAAAAGGCCCGAGAGTGTTTACTCCAGGTCAAAGACAGCGGGGTCAAAAAAGCGGTGACACAAGTCCACATCCTCGAAGAGGACGTACAGATTCCTGCAGACGAGCCAAATATCCTAGACGTCATCTCGGTCGAAACTGAGATGATGGAGGTAGGCGATTTGTCAGAAATTAACCAAGGCACTGGACCTGTGCGAGACACACAACCGACACAAATGGAGGACTTGGAAGAAACCCAAGTGTTGAGACCTGCGCAGGGGTCGGTACCTGCGCAGGGGCAGCAACCTACTCCCATGGAGGTAGCTGATGAGGCCCAAGGTGGGGGACCTGCAGGAGGTCAAGAACCAACACCAATGGACGTTGACCCAACTCCCCAAGTCACCACACCATCCCAAGCTGACAGACCACCAGAGGTGTTCACAGCCGACGAGCTCGCCCAAGCTGAAAGCCAACCCGATGACCTCGAGCCGCGCATAGGCCACGAGCCTGCGCAGATGTCACAAGGGGAGTGGGACGAGTTCATCAGCGACCCGAGGTGGAAAAGTCAAAAGAGAAAAGCAACCCCCATGGAAGAGTTGACGGCACTCCCGGTGGACCCGGAAAGGGACTTAGAACTTTTCATCGGTTTTGAGTTACCTGAACCGTACCGGTCGAGGATGGAGCTGTTCTTAATGACCAACCTGGACGTGTTTGCCTGGTCTCACGAAGACATGACGGGGATCCCGTTGGAACATGCTTGCCACAGGCTTAACATAGACCCGACGAGGAGACCCGTACGCCAAAAGCGAAGAAAGTATGGACCAGACAAGTACGCAGCTCTAACAGTTGAGGTGGAGAAGTTGTTAGACAACAAGCTCATCAAGGAAGCTTTGTGTCCGCAGTGGGTCGCGAACCCCGTCCTGGTGAAGAAACACAATGGGACGTGGAGACTCTGCATTGACTTCACGGACCTGAACAAAGCATGCCCGAAGGACAACTTCCCACTACCTCACATTGACCAGTTGGTGGACAGCACAGCAGGCCATGAGATGATGACATTCATGGATGCTTTTGCGGGCTATCACCAGATAGCTCTACACCCAGATGACCAGGAACACACGGCGTTCTACACCAACAAGAACATGTATTGCTGGGAAAGGATGCCGTTCGGACTCATCAACGCCGGAGCTACCTACCAAAGATTGGTGAACAAAATGTTTGACCAACACATTGGCGAATCCATGGAGGTGTACGTGGATGACATAGTTGTCAAGAGTTTGAGAAAGGAGGACCACCTGGACCACCTAAAATAGACCTTCGATATACTGCGCCACTACAATATGAGGTTGAACCCCAAAAAGACCAGCTTCAGCGTACACTCTGGGAAGTTCCTGGGGCACCTAGTTAGCCAGCGGGGAATTGAGGTCAACCCAACACAGGTCCAATGCATAATCGAGATGGGGATACCCGATTCCGTCCAAAAAATTCAAAGACTAACTGGGTGCATGGCAGCCCTGAACAGATTCATCTCCAGGTCCGGCGATCGAAATCGTCCATTTTTCGAGGTAATTAAAGCAAACACACGGAGGTACAAAGAGGCGGCCAAAACCAACAAGCTCCACCTCAAAAACCACTTCGTCTGGACAAATGAATGCCAATGAGCCTTCGAAGATATCAAAACATACCTGGCGGATACACAGGTCCTGTCAAAGCCGATACCGGGAGAGAAGCTGTACCTCTACCTGGCTGCATCGGAGGTGGCCATCAGCTCCGTCCTGGTCCGAGAGGAGGCAAAAACACACCTACCAGTGTACTACATAAGCCAAGTACTACACGAAGCTGAGTTGCGGTACACCCCAACAGAGAAGCTGGCTTATGCACTAGTGATGAGTGATAGAAAATTGAGGCCTTACTTCTTTGACCACCCAGTAGAGGTGCTGACAACGTTCCCACTACGTCAAATACTACAGCGCCCAAACACCGCCGGACGCCTTCTGAAATGGTCACTGGAGATCAGCCAATACGGTATAACCTACGCACCCCGAACAACGATCAAGGGACAAGCACTTGCCGACTTCATCGTCGAGCTAACTTTCCCACAAGATCCGACGAAAAGGCGTTTAGCTCCGTGGCATCTCTACGTGGACGGATCATCAACTAGCATAGCAGCAGGCGCCGGCGTGGTCCTGATCAGTCCAGACAGACAAGTCTTCACCTCCACAATTCGGTTCGACTTTCGAGCAACCAACAACGAGGCAGAGTATGAAGCGTTGATAGCAGGACTTAGGCTATCATTAGCTGTGGGGGCAACCAATCTTCAAGTTTTTAGAGATTTCCAGTTAATAATATCCCAAGTTCGGGGGGAATATGAAGCAAAAGATCAGCAGATGATGACCTACCAGAAGATAGCCGCGCATCTGATCTCGATGTTTACACAAGTTTACATCAATCAGATACCGCGGCTAGAAAACACACAAGTAGATGCTCTAGCCCGGCTAGCTACTAGCAACGGGGAAGCCGAATTCACGGAGGTTGTGATTACCACATTGAAAAACTCCTCGACGTTCAATTATAAGATAAATCAAACCTTGAGCAGGGGGCAGGGAGACAGTGAAGGTGGTGAAGATTGGTGCACTCCAATCCAAAAATACCTAACAGACGGAACAACCCCCGTGGACACCTGGGAAGCTAGCCGGTTAATAAAGCAAGCTGCCAGATATACGCTGCTGGATGGCCAACTCTATAAACGTGGATTCTCTCTACCCCTGCTCAAATGCCTAACTAGGAAGCAGGGGTCCGAAGTGTTAGAAGAAATTCACGAAGGGATTTGTGGGAGTCACGCTGGGGGGCAAGCATTGGCATACAAGACGATCAGACAGGGCTACTACTGGCCCACTCTTCGCAAAGATGCCATCGGCTTCGCTCGAAGGTGCCGAAAGTGCCAACTTTTCGCACCTAACATCCACTCCCCAGCCAACCAGCTGAAGTCGGTGTTCTGCCCATGGCCTTTCGCGAAATGGAGAATCGACTTGATCAGCCCATTTCCACCTGGTAGAGGCGGTGTAAAGTTTGCTGTCGTAGCAGTAGACTACTACACTAAGTGGGCTGAGGCCGAAGCTCTCACAACCATAACCCAAGAAAGGATGATCGGCTTCATTTGGAAAAACCTGATCTGTAGATTTGGACTCCCACAGTCGGTCATCACTGATAATGGAAGGCAGTTCGACGGACATAAGTTGAGGGACTTCTGCAGTTCATGGAACATCAAGAAGCACTACTCAACTCCATATCATCCCCAGTCGAATGGCCAGGTCGAGGCGGTGAACAAAATCTTGAAAAACATATTGAAGCTCTGCCTCGAGGAAAAGAAAGGGAGCTGGGCAGACGAACTCCCGGAGGTCCTATGGTCTTATAGAACTTCCTACAGGGCCAGCACCGGGGAGACCCCGTTTGCCCTAGCCTTCGGAACTGAAGCCGTAATCCCGGTTGAAGTCCAAAACAAGACTTGGAAGGTGGTGGGGTATGATGAAGAAAAGAATGATGAAGCCTTGACAGTAGAAAAAGATCTGATCGAAGAGACCAGAGCTTCATCAGAAATGAAAAACGCCACCTACAAACGCAGAGCGGAGAAATATTACAACTCTCAGGTCCGAGACCGAAAATTCAAGGTCGGAGACCTGGTGTTACAAACGCAGACGCAGAAGGCAAGGCTTCGTCATACACCTGGAGCTCGGCACATCTAAAAAAGTTCTACCAATAGACTAGAATCCTGTAATAGACTAGTCGAAGGTTTGCATCGGAAATGTCGATGGCAACCGATGTAAATAACGTTACTAAAAAAAAATTCAGAAAAATTCCCCAAGTGTTTGGACCTGTGCAGCTCTCCAACCAGACGAGCTGCACCAGGTCACCCACTGCTCCAGATAGCTCGCCGAGCCTAGCTTGCCCACATGCTCAAAAATCCTCAATGCGCAAGGACCAAGGTCCCAAACGTTGTAATTAAATAGCTCGAAGGCAAAGGCCAAAGTGCCCAAGGTCGCGAAAGTACCCTCCTTAAAGGGTTGCTAAGCACCTACTGCCACAAGTTAGAAAAATTCGCGAAAAAGACAAAAACGTCTAAGGCAAGGTTCATGAAACTCAATGGCCCAACATGAATCAATCGAAGTGCAGTTCGCTGCCCTAAGTGGCCTAAGACGAACGATTCGCGGCCCTAAGTGGCATAAGACAAAGAATACGCACTCTCAAAACAGAGGTACAATTCGTAGTCGTAAGTGACGTAAAACGAACGATTCGCTTCTCAAAGTAGAATAAGACGAACAATTATGTACCAAAAAAATAAACAAGAACGAGCTATTTAGGAAATTATAACGTAAAGGCGCAAATACATAAAGGAAAAGAGTTGGACAAAAAATGCTCGGCTTATATTAAAAAAGATACTTAAGAGATTTTCAAGCCAAAAATATGCTTGAAAAAATCTTAAGTATAAGTAGTTGTGCTGGCCACAAAAGCCGGCCAGCTGGCCATCTTTGAACTACAAAAAGCTCCTTCTGGGTGAGCTGCACGTGCCTGGCGAGCTAAGTCTACTTGAGAAAAAAGTAAAGACTACAAAAATGGAGCTCCTTCTGGGCGAGCTCCGCAACCCGGCGACCTATCAAAACTTGGAAAATAAAAACTGAACTAAGAAAGCAATAGTAAAGAAGTCCTAGGGCTCGGGGTCGGCGACCTCTGGAGTGGGGGCGACCTGGCGGATGGGTATGGCCAGCTCGACATCAGGAGTGATGTTCCCGGAGAGTCCGCTTGTGCTGAGCTCGCTGATATTTATCATCGCATCCCCGCAGACCTCCTGCATCTGCTCCATTGTCGGTGGGGCCTCGCCTCCAACATCCCCCTCGGCACCTTCAGTCTCTTGGGCGAGGTCAGCAGTCAAGACCTGCTTCGTCTGGATAATGTTGAATTTTTGACGAGCAGCGTCAAGATTGATCCCATAGCCCGCGAGGTCTCCAATATTCAGCTCCGTGCCAGGGGGGATCGAGGACTTCTCCAAGCAATCCTCAAACTCGCTGACGAGGGCTTCCCACTCACTGTCATTATTAATCCGCGCCCATTGGAAGGAGCGGATAACCTCAGCAAAGCAGAGCATGAAGCCCTTATCGGTGGCGACCACCTCGGCGAGCTCAAGTACCTCAGGAGTGATGGCGGTATCAGAACGGCTCTTGAGCTCGGCGATCTCCAGAGCCTTAGCAGCAACCTCTTCCCGCAGCTTCCGGCACTCCTCTGAGTTCCCTCGGCTCTGATCACGGAGGAGCCCTACCTCAACCCGGGTCAGGGCGAGCTCTTCTTCCCGAGCAGCAAGTGTCCGGTTAGCTTCATCCCGCTCGGCCTGTTGTTGGCGGAGGTCGGCGTGAAGTTTTTCTACTTTTCTGATAGCAAGCCGCTCCGCCTCCAGTGAGGCCTTTGCCTTGGTCTCTGCCCTCGCCAGCTCCTCGAGGGCCTTCTTTCGCTCGTCGCCCACCTTGGTCAGCGCCTTCTTCACATCATGGCGAGCTCTATCAGCGGCGGCGACATCATCGCCGACGAGCTGGGCCGCCGCCATTGCCGCACAGGCGTAGTGCATCGCCAGCCTTGCCTTGTCGGCAGGCTTCTGCCTCTCGATCATACCGAGCTCTGAGGGGGAGAGGTACTTAGGGGCCTCAGTAAAAACCCGGCGAGCCGCCCCATTAGGAAGGTCCCTCGATGAGCTAAGGGCCCTACACCACTCGGCGATATGGAGAGATTCAGGTCGCTGCGGGAACTCGGCGGGAGTATACCTACACAATACTCAAATCAGTTAGCAAAAATCATAGAAGTTACAAAGGCTTCCAACTTCAAAAGAGGTCGCCCACTTACCCAAACCTATCGGGATTGAGCCCAAGCAGGGTATCATCCCGAATAAGGACCCCGTAGGGAGGTGGCGAGGGCGCACTCTGAGGAGTTGGGGGCGCCTGAGAAGATTGGACAGCAAGGGCTCGCCCTAACCCTGCTGGGGTTGATCCGGAGCCGCCCTCGGCCCTAACTCGTTTGGTGGGGCGAGCCTCCTCCTCACTCACCCGCGAGCCATCCCCCCGGTGGAGAGCTCACCTCGTCTGCTGGGGCGGAGGGGGTTGGGTACCCCATTCAGAATCCGAGCCTCGGCCCGCTCCCTTCTTGGTGGCGGTGACCTTCTCCTTTGTTTGGGGAGGTACCGAGGTCCTTTGTGAACCCGAGCCCCCGGCCTTATCAGCTGCCTTGGCGAGCTCGAGCTTTTTTGTGGCATCCAGGACCGCCCCCGAGGGGATACCTTCCCTCCTTGGGCGAGGCTTGCCCATCCTGAGCTGCCGAGCTAAGAAATAGTATGGTTCAGGAACTTTAACAGGTGGGAGCTCGGCAGTAGGACCTACACCTGCACAAGATGATCAAGTAGGTCAGGCGACCTCAATATACGGAGCAGCGAGCAGGCAGAACTTCAAAATGGAGAAGTGCAAAACCTTGAGCAGCGAGGTGGTGTGGTGAAGTGATGAGGCCGGCGAGCCTGCGGCAGTGGTGTTGGCACAAGAGTTCGATCTCGAGATCCTTCTTCTCCCTCAAGCAACATACCGTCCGTACAAACTCGAAGCCAATCGAAACCTCCGGTTTCCCACGGCTCGACTTGTGGCGCTTCAAACCTACAAAAAGATAGATTAGATCAGTAATCTAATCCGACGCACACACACTAAGGTATGCGACCTACAGCTCGCCTCCCCATATGTCTCGGGAGTAGGGATACGCCCTCCACGACCATCAGAAGCTCGCCAATCCCCCCCGATAAAGAAGAACTACTCCTTCCAATCCCGGATTTTGTTGGGGAGGTCACCTAAAAATTTGCCCCTCGGGCGAGCTTGGAAAGAATAATATCCCTTCCCCTCCCTCACTTGTCTGATCACGATGAAGAGCTCGTTGATCTCCACCGTACTCAGCTGATTTTCATAGCCCTCGAGGCCGAAGACGGTCAGGGCTGCCAACAGATTGCTCCATGCGTTCGGAGTGAGTTGGGTAATGGCGAGGCCCGTGTCCGCCAAAAACTGCCCAATGATGGGGTGGAGGGGAAGGGTGAGCCCTGCCTTCAAATTGTGATAATTCATGGCTGTGAGCCCAGCAGGGGGGAGGTCGGCTCGTTCTTTCTCCTCAGTGGGATACATAAAAATGTCCAGCGGGATACGGAACCGCCTCCGAATGTCCGGAAGGGCGAACTCGCTCATGATGCTCTCCACCCCGCTAGCCTTAAGGTCAGACTTGCCAGCGGCTTTTCGAATCGGAGCACGCCGGGGTAGGGGAAAACTCGCCCCGTGGGTTCTCACATATTCGCCCCAGTCGAACTCGTTCACGACCTCAGTAGAGACTTGATGTTCAGGGAGCTTGGGAAAGGGAAAGTCGATGAAACAGAGGTATTCATAAGTGACCTCCGTCCCCATATCCTCACCGACCTCTTCGTCGACCTCGCGGGCCAGCTCGCCAGGCCCAACCTCGGCAACCTCCTCCCGGGCCCCAATCTCGGTGGCCTCCTCTTCAACGGGGGTCGCGGCTCCTCCGTGAGCTCGCTCTGAGTAATCCCAGAGTTTGCGGAGGGGCGATTCCTCACCGGAGCTAGTAGCTTGCTCGCTGGAGTCAGAACGAACTGACCCCAAGAGCTCGCTACTGCCCGGGGAGGTTTCAGAGCTCGCCCCAGAGCTCGATGAGAGGACCACAGGTGCCTCTTGGGGGTTTGGAAGGTCATCGGTCATTTGTCCTTTGCCCAGATCACGATGCGGGGGGGTACGGCTTGAAGAGTTCTCAGACATAATGTAGGCGTCCGAAAGCAAGGAACAAGGAAGGAGAGAAAGGAGAAATCTGGATTTCTACCTTGGGAGACGTTCGGAGACGCGTCTGAAGCAGAGGGATGATCGCCAGAAATGTGCTCTGAGAAGTGAGAAAGCAAAAGTGAGGAAATTCCTCATTTTTGCCTATTTATAGACGCTGGGCGGGAGCTCGAAATTCCCGGAAGATCAGGGACCCTTTTGCAAAGAATTTGAAAAGTTATTATTATGGGCGGGAATCGAGACAACAAGAGACTTGCGTGACGCTTGGGATCTCACATCGTGTCGGCCGAGGCGACCTCCAAGGCACAGCTCGCCTACTAGCTCGGTACCCCCGGAAATAGTTCGCCAGACCTCATGTTCTCCAGCTCGCCCACACATTGGACAAAGTCATGATGCGCGCGAGCTGGGGGGCAAATGTTGATATGGCGAACTAATACGTCGGTTTCAGAAATAATCCCCAAGGTTTGCCAGGTCTCCAGAGCCCATCCGAGCTGGGTAAGGACCAGAGCTCGCCCGCCTGTGGAAGGCCCAGAGCTCGCCCGACTGTGGTACATCACTGTGCGATACTCTGGAATCTGGTCAAGGCTCGGGAGCTCGCCCTTTGTCAGCAGAACCCCGGTGGCACACTCTTTTTCCCTCCGTCCGGTTTATCCACAAGGGTGGTTTACTGCGAGGTTTTTAATGAGGCCCATCTAGTCTAAGGCATAATAGTAGGACGAGGCGTGATAGAGGAAACATTGTGAGAGATCAAGACGAGGGTAAGGAACCCTCGTCAACACCGGAAGCCACATAGGCTCGTAAGGTGCCGTCTCACACTCGCACACCTATAAATAAGACATGTCTTGTACTATTCACACAGGTCTCTCTCATTTTTTCACACAATCAATACAATCTTCATTGCAATATTTCTCTCTCTATACTCTCTACTCTCCCTCCTCAAGAACATAAAATAATAAGATTATTGTTTGGTAGAATTGATCCGTTGTAAGGCCACATAAACAAATACAATTAGTAAATTCTATCAACAATATTATTTGTTTGGAAATGACATACCATTGTCTATGTCTATAAACTATCTCAAAACAATGAATATGAAGTCCACAATATAAGTTTTATATGTTGTTATTGGCATGAAGATCTTTCGTATTTAAACTTTAGATGATTTATTTTACATTTACTATTGTGTTCATTAATACTTTATAATTTTTTTTGTGAACGCAGGCTTGACAGAAACTTGTGATGGTATGTTTGTTTCAACACTGCGCAAGATTGATATGCTGAAGCAGTTGGTCTCCCAGTGCCCAATGTGGATGTTTGCCTAGAAATCGTTCCTGAAATAGGGTATGATGCACTTCTAAGTAGGCCACGTGGAGTGGAGAAACATGCGCAAGGGGGGATACTTTATTTTTTGGCTACTACAAACGTGAAAACCTTACCAAAGAATCTTTATTGATGGCTGGTTTTAAGTGTTATTGTTTTTTTTATCCTTTTCAGTTAAATCTCTATTTATCAGGATATTAGCGGATGACAAGCAAAAGGGAGCTTAAAAATTGTTGATTGTAAGAATAACATTTTCAAACTGACACAAGGAGAACATGTAGTAGAGAACTAGAAAAATTATTGTATATAAAGAAATTCTAATATAACTAGAATACATTTTGTACTTAAAAGGATAAAAATACGTTATTAAAAAATGAAAATACTCATCATTCATAAATATAAAAATGTGTAATGCATGGTCTTAATATATTTTACGAAATAATTACTATCAACGTGCAAAGCACGTGTAATTAACTAGTCTCCTCGAAAGGAAAACAACCACCCATTATAATAGAGATCACCACTAAAAAAAAAAACTCTTTTTGTATCTCATTAAAAATTTCAAGATCTTAAGCGGATGATGGATAGATCTTTTGTAAATTTGAGTTCACATAAACTCTATAATTACTATTAATTTTTATTCATATATATTATCTCTATTATAAAAATATGTTTAATTTTCTTAATAGTTATATTGTATATAGTGATAGTAAGTACATGTTTGCAATCTCTAGTAGAATTGGAAAAGTGATATTAAGTAATTTTAGTAGTAAAATGTAAAATAAGAAATGTTTTAAACTTAAGTGATTTTAAAAAATGATTAAGAAAAATGTGTTTGCAAAACAAGTGCTTCTAAAAATGATATTGAGTACTACCTCCGTCCCAGGAAAGTTTGCGGTTCTTTCCTGGGCACAGGTTTTAAGAAAAAGTGTAATGAGTAGATGTGTATGGTGGAGATTGTGAGGTAAAGATTTTAAAGGTGGAGATTTAAAAGAATATTTCCATTTTGGGAGTATGCAAACTTTTGTGGGACAAACTAAAAAGGAAAGTATGCAAACTTTTGTGGGACGGAGGTAGTATTATTTTCTTGAAAAATGTGTAGAAGTGTTTAAGTGAAAGCTAAAAGTTAAACATTGTTGCTTGACTCAAAGTGGTAATAAACACTTAAAATAGTAGTTGAAAACATGTTTTAAGTAATTTTTTCAAAAAATAAGCACTTTTACTTTTTATTTAGAGTTTGCAAACATACACTAAATATATATACAATAATAATGTGTACATATAACAGTTATAATTGATAAAATCAAATTTTACGTGCGCTCAAATTCATACAAATTTTTATCGCAAAAAAGATCTCATTATCTACATTTGATCACATGAGTGTCTGTCTAAAATTCTATTAAAACAATTTTTAGAATCACATATTTTCGAAATAGACACCTTTTTTAGTGCATATATTGAAAGTCTACAAAATAATTACTTTCTTCGTCCCATTATAAGTTGTTCATTTTGTCATTTTCGTTCGTCCCACTATATGTTGCTCATTTATTTTTTTTATTTTTTTTTAAAACCACTATTCACTTCTTTATTATTATTTTCACTTCTTTTACACTTTTTCTCATCACATCACCTATACTATATCAATATTTTATACTCTTCTTAATATTTATATCAAAGAGTAATGAACAACTTATAAATGGACGGAGGTAGTATTAAAATAACTTTTTTTTCAACAGTTACGAGAGAGAGGTTTTTTTTTAAAAACAAACACTTTGTCTTAGAAAGAGTCATGGTTTACGAAATTTTCCTTTATTTGTAAGACTAATTTACGAATTTGCCCATAAGCCGAAGTCGAGGGTTTTGGATCTGCCAATTAAAAAGGCAAGACAAGTTATTATTACACATCCTGCTCCAGAATGAGCAGCCGTGGATTTCTCTTTCCTCGTCAAATCAACAGCCCTTTCTTTTAAGAAAGAAAGAGTGTAAGAGATGACGCTTTTTTCGGCAAAGTATTGTATGAAAAACAAGTTCATTTTGGTGCATATAACCTGGGCCTTTCTTTTAACAAATTTTCCCTCCTCTCTTCTGTGATGATAATTTTTTGTTGAGAGCAGGATAATCGGGCATTGGGGTCGTATCTTGGCGAGGGGAGTAGGCTTTCTTCCCCGAATGCAAGTGTGGCCATGGCGGTGTCGCTTCCCATTTCCCAGATTCTAATAAATGAGAAAGTTGGGCTAAGATTTCATTAATGGCCCATAAGACCTATTATATCTGAACCTAAAATTTCAGAAACCCACATTGTACCATCTATTATACTTCCTCTGTCATTACCACGGATTTTCAGCGGCCAGGCATCGCACCTCAAACGCCGCCTCCTCCCACGCCTGTGCGCTGCTACACGCGACGCTGTCAACTGAAGTTATAATTGAATCTGATTATATTTGTTCAGATCCTGCTCCTGCTCCAGAATGAATGAGGCGTAGGAGAGAGAGTGGATTTCTGCCCTCTCTCTTCCGCCGGGATTCCAATTTCCTCTCCAAACCAACAGCCCTTTTTCTGCTAAAAGGAAAGGTGTCGATTATGTCGTGTCTGTGTAATTCTATATCACTGCGACCTTTTACGCTAAGTATTCTTTTGCTAGTGCCAATAATCTTAGCTGTGATAATTTTTTCTAGGGAGCAGGATAATCGGGTATTGGTGTAACCCGACCCGTTTCTTGGCGAGGCATTACCCAGATGGCGTTTCTTCCCCGACTGGGTAATCGCAGCCATGGCGGTGTCGCTTCCCAATTTCCCAGATTTAACTGCTCCAGAAAGGGTACGATTGGTAGATTCACTTCCAAATTCGATAAGGCTGTGATGATAATTTCTCCAGAGAGCAGGAAATCCGACCCGTATCTTGGCGATGCATTACCCAGATGGCTTTTTTGGGTAATTGCAGCCATGGCGGTGTTGGTTGCCAAATTCCAAGATTTAATATACAGATCTGAGCCTTATTCATCGTCCTTTTCTCTTTTTCTTTACATTTTGTAGAGGGTCAAGTCGGGTCGGGACTGGGTTTTTCAAATTCTACTCCCTTTTGTTTGACTAATTAATTTTTACAGAGGAATTCCGAGATCAGAAATTGGTTTTCATTTTTTGAATTTTTATTATTTATTATCGTATAATTTGAAGTAATCTCGATTGCTTTTGCTTGCTAAATAGTGTGTAAAATTATATTATTAAAATAATAAAAATAGTTTAATTGTGATTATAAAGTTAAAAGTATGTGAAATTGATTTGGAGGGTATTAGGGGAAATTTAGGTCGTCAGGTAAGGAATTAAAAAATAAAATCAGGATAGTGGACAGTTTTCTTATATAATTTATACTACTCCTTCCAGCTTTTATATTATAAATTTCTTATTTTTTTTTTCAAACTATATTTTACTTTTTATTTCACTTGTATTATAGCTATTGTTTCGGCTAATTTTTTCAAATATTGTAATTTTTTTTTTGTTTATCAATTTATGGTGATTTTTAGGGACGTTTGCATTTTAAGTAAGAACGCCAATCGAAATGACGGCCTTAAGAAAGACCGCCATCTCCATTGGCGGCCTTTTGAATGGCGTGCGGGACCCGCTGAAGGCCGTCATCTCCACTGGCGGCCTTAGTCTCAATCACCCCAGCCTCTGCAAGCTGACATCATACCCTACAACTACACTCAAATTAATTCCCTATCCGACAAATACCCCACACCCAAATTAATTCCTACCTCCCTCCATGAGACAAAAACTGGACAAAGCTGGCCCCCCACGCGCATATATTCGCAAATCATGCACGCATATATATGCATGCGTCCAAAATTGTTTGCAGAGGGAATATATTCCCATGCGCATGCTTATACCCGTGAATCATCTACACATTTTATTTATGTATATAAAGAGAGTTAACACAGAACATGTTATATAAGGAGAGTTAACACATAACATGTTAAAATTGAAATGAATACGTAAATGAAGAGTCTTGAGGTCAGGTTCAAGTAAGTTTTGAGTTTTATATTTTCAGTATTTATAAATTTAAAATATGTGATTATATATTTATATATTTCATTAATTTTATTTTGTTATTAATGTTGTTAGGTAATTTTGTTGGATGGATTGATGTTTACGATAGTTTCAAGACATACGAGGATCCTATTTTGAAGCATTACACATCTTAAGGTACTTCATGTTTTTATTAAGCATGTATTTAGTAAATTTATTTATGTGTTCAGATTAAAGTTTTATAAAAAAATAAAATTATAGGATTTAGGGAAACTACAGTAATATATGTTCATATTCTGCAGTAATGTATGTTTATGTTCAAGTTATATGAAATTATAGTTTGCTAAATTACAGTAATGGATGTTTATGTTCAAGTTTACTAATTTAAAGTGATATATGAAAAATGAAATTACAGTTTGCTAATTTTAAGTAATATATTAAAATGAAATACACTTTGCTAATTTAAAGTTATATATCAAAATGAAATTACAGTTTGCTAAACTACAATGTTGTATGTTCATGTTCAAATTAAAAAAGTTTTGTGAAAAAATAATTTTAAAATATTTTGTAGGTATGTCGAATTCGAATGATATTGGAATAGTAGTAAGGTGTGATGAAGTAGTTGTTGGATTACAACGAGTTGATCGTCGGACTAAATATCCCGATCTACTACGTATATTATCTGAGATAACTGGCTTGGACTTGAATCAGTATTCGTTAAAGGTGTCTGCAAAATATGTCGGTAACAACATGTCCGAGATTTTCCCTATTACGTGTAATCGTGACCTACAGTTCTTTTTTGATCCAAATGCTGGGTTTGGATCAATTGAACTATTTGTTGAGGCAGAAATGATCTTATCGTCACGATCTTCTCCTGATGCAATGGAAAATGCATACAATCAGTATGCATCTTACATTGCTGGTGAAACTGAGATTCCTAATTTTACCAATTATCCCAGTGATAGTCTTGGCCCTAATGATTTGTGTGATTCTGAGCCTGAAGAACATCACAATGATGATGAATGTGCAAATGAAGAGTGTTCAGATGAGGATATGCCACAACAATTTGCACCACATCCAATCCACTCTACTGCAAATATGCCACAACAAATTGCAGCACATCCTACTTTGTCGAGAGCTTCTTTTTTTGACTCATCATACGAGGATGTGCTTATTGATTCAATAGGCATACCAGATGGTGATTTCACATATGATGACGATGTTGGAGTTTTGAAAGCGGGAATGATCTTCAAGGATAAAAAACAATTGCAAACTGCAGTGAAAAATTATTCAATTCGACATTCCATTCGTGAGTTTGCAGTCAAAGAGAGTACTCCAACCATTTGGAAGGTTGTATGCAAACACAATGCGAGAGGAATTGGAGATGACCCTTCCTCTCAACAGTGCAATTGATACTTACGAGCGAATTATTCTAAAAAGACTGCAAGTTGGAAAATCACTCGATTGGGACCTCATCACACTTGTCTTATAAGGGGCACTAACCTTCGCCATAACAATTTGGGTAAGAATTTGATTGCAGGCATGCTAGAGAGTATGGTGAAGGTGAATCCAGCATATAAAGCTCAATGTGCAATGGTAATGGTGAAGGATCGATATAATTATGAAATTTCCTACCATTTGGCATGGAACGCGATCAAACGTGCGGTAGAAAATGTGTATGGAACCTGGGAGAGCTCATGTCAGTATTTGCCTAAGTTCATGACAGCATTGCAGAAATACAACCCTGGAACAGTTGTCGAATGGTGTCATATGGAACGTGAACCATATAGAGGTGTGTATACATTGAACTATGTGTTCTGGGCATTTAAACCATGCATTGATGCATTTCAACATTGTCGTAGAATTATATCTGTGGATGGCACACACCTCTACACTAAATATAAGCATAAGTTGTTGATTGCAGTCACTGTTGATGCCAATCAGAATGTCCTTCCTTTAGCTTATGCTATTGTCGATGAAGAAAGTTTCAGCTCATGGCGCTGGTTTCTGCGTATGTTGGCAACATATGTTGTTCGGGGCATTGAGGGCATTTGTCTCATTTCTGACCGACATAACGGTTTAGTGAAAGCCATTGAGTATATTCCAGATTTTCACGAACCAAAGGGTGTACATCGTTTTTGCTTGAGACATATTGCCTCAAATTTCAATAATCGTTTTAAGAATGTTCAGTTGAAGAATTTGTGCTACATGGCGGGTAAATCATCAACGGTCTTACAATTTGAACGAATCATGGAGCAAATTAGAGAGTTGAATCACGAGGCCTTTGAATATTTATCTGCAATTGATCAGTGTAAGTGGACACTCTGTTACGACCAAGGTCGTCGATTCGGGGTCATGACCACCAACATGTCTGAATGTTTCAATGGTGTATTGCTTGGTGCAAGACGTCTTCCAATCACAGCAATTGTCCGAATAACATTTACTCGATCAAAAAATGCTTTTCTTGAAAGGGAAGAGGCTGCATTAAGGCTACAACAAACAAATCAATGGTGGCCAGAAGAGGTATTGAAAAGATTTGACAAAGAGCAACGATTGGGACTTAATTTGCGACACAATGTGGACAGGTATAATTATTCTCTTCAGACTGCCAGTGTAACAACATTCCATGATGGATCCAGACGCTCGCATACATATATAGTGAAATTATCATCACAAGAATGTTCATGCGGTCAATGGAGCAACACTGGAATTCCATGCTCACATGCAATGGGTGTGTGCAGACACTTTGGAATGGATCCGACTGGGTTTGTGCATCACTGTTATAGTACACATGCATATGTGTTGACATACACTTCTGGTATTTTTGAGCCATTGGCTGATGAAGAGGAATGAGATGAACCATTGTTCATGTTGCAGCACAACCCTGAACGTAGGATCAACCGTCGTGGTCGAAATGTCACGACCAGAATTCCAAATGAGATGGATTGGGCGCAAACTCGTTTGAGGCAGCAATACCAAGCACGAGATAGAGCTGGGAGTTCTAATCAGGGTTCGTCATCAAGACGAAGATGAAATAATTATGTTTGTTCTAATTTGTTCTAATTAGGGTTCTAATTATGTTTGTTCTAGTTTGTTCTAATTAGGGTTCTAATTATGTTTGTACTAGTTTGTT
>JAPKLY010000035.1:2004073-2015122 GCA_026898435.1 Prunella vulgaris
CCACTCTCTTTGAATATACAAGAACATTTTTACATATTTCTCTCACTGTCTTTTCTCTCTATATTTCTTATTATCCAAGTTACTTTTATTGTTTGAGTGATTAACCACAATAATTAGCCACATAAATCATCCTCCTATAAAAATCACTCAACAATATCTATATTACTATTCAAACTGTGTTACTAAATGAACATATACATGTTACTATTAATATATGTTACTTTATTACCATATGTATGTTACTATATAAAAGACTTTGTGTTACTTTTTAAAAATAGATAAAAATATATTACAGAATTCAATATATATTCATAATTAAAAGAACAACACATTGAAAAAACCTTACAAAAAATTATGTTACTAAATGAAGAATTATATGTTACTAAATGAACATATCTATGTTACTATTCAACCGTGTCACTAAATGAACATATACATGTTACTATTAATATATGTTACTTTATTAACATATGTATGTTACTCCCTCTGTCCCACAGGAATTTGCACACTTTCCTTATTTGTACGTCCCACACAAATTTGCACACTACTAAAAAAGGAAACATTGATTTACGTGCACACTCACAAACCTTTACAAATATTTACCCATAGGCTACTACTTTATATATAAAACCCATTTTCCTTAAAAAATGTGCCGTCCCGTAGGGTGCAAATTCCTACGGGACGGAGGGAGTACTTTATTAACATATGTATGTTACTATATAAAAGACTTGGAGTTACTTTTTAAAAATAGTTAAAAATATGTTACTAAATGAAAATGTAATGTTTTTTTTCTTATAATAACACACATTTTGCTCTTAAATTGAATGAAAAAATGTTATTTTTATAAAAACAAGTGATATATATGTAAAAAAAATATTTGATCTAATTGTAACACACATTTGCCAAAAAAATAACATGTACCTGGGAGCAAAAAAATCTGAAATCATAGTTGCGATTTAAAAAAAAAAAATCAAATCCAACCCGGTAGTATCTGCGAATTTTCTTAAATTTGTGAAGATTTGTGAAACGTTTTGTCTTCCTTTGTCTGTAATTTTCCTTTATAAGACTAATTTACGAATTTGCCCATTAGCTGAAGTCGAGGGTTTTGGATCTGCCAAATAAAAAAGTCAAGACAAGTTCACAATTCACAATTCACAATTCACAATTTCACATCCTGCTCCTGAACGAGGCGTTAGAGAGAATGGGATTTCCTCAAGGGTGGTTGCCCCTCTCTCTCTCTCTCTCTCTTCCGCCGTGGATTTCTCTTTCCTCTCCAAATCAACAGCCCTTTTGTTTAAGAAAGAAAGAGTATAATAGATGACGCTTTTTTCGACAAAGTATTGTATGGAAAAAGTTCATGTCCGTGCATGTAATCTGGGCCTTTCAACAAATTTCCCCTCCTCTCTTCGGTATCCATAAGGCTGTGATGATAATTTTTTCTCGAGAGCAGGATAATCGGGCATTGGTGTAACCCGACCCGTATCTTGGCGAGGCTTTACCCAGATAGCGTTGTGCGGTGAGTAGGCGATTTGGCCCTTTCTTCCCCGAATGCAACTGTGTAATTGCAGCCATGGCGGCGTCGCTTCCCATTTCCCAGATTCTAACAACGATCTGAGCCTTAATTGAATCCACACTTGCAAAAAATAATTTTGAAACCCTAATAAAATATAATCACATTCAATTATACCTTCAGTTGACAGCGTGGCGTGGCCGTGGACGGCAGGGGTGCGTCGCGTGTGGCAGCGAGGCTGCGACTGTGTGTGATGTAGCGCACAGGCGTGGGCGGCGCGAGTTCAGAATGAGGCGTGGAGAGAGAGTGGATTTCTTCAAGGGTGGTTGCCCTCTCTCTTCACTTTCCTCTCCAAACCAACAGCCCTTTTTCTGCAAAAAGGAAAGGTGTCGATTATGTCGTGTTTGTGTAATTATATATTTTGACAAAAACTTGTGTGTGTATCTCCGCTTATCTTTTACGCAAAGTATTCTTTTGCTAGTGCCAATAATCTTAGCTGTGATAATTTTTCGGGTAATCGGGCATTGGTGTAACCCGACCCGTATCTTGGCGAGGCATTACCCAGATGGGACTTTCTTCCCCGACTGGGTAATCGCAGCCATGGCGGTGTCGCTTCCCAATTTCCCAGATTTAACTACTCCAGAAAGGCTCTACCCCTCCAAATTGGTTGATACACACACTTCCAAGGCTGTGATGATAATTTCTCCAGAGAGCAGGAAAATCGGGGTTGGTCCGATCTGACCCGTATCTTGGCGATGCATTACCCAGATGGGGCTTCCTTTCTCGGATAATTGCAGCCATGGCGGTGTTGGTTGCCAAAATTCCAAGATTTAATATACAGATCTGAGACTTATTCATCATCCCTTTTCTCTTTTTTCTTTGCGTAGGGTAAAGTCGGGTCGGGACTGGGTTTTTCAATTTCTATTCCCTTTTGTTTGAAAGAAGAATTTTTACTGAGGAATTCTGAGATCAGAAATTGGTTTTAATTTTTAGAATTCATTATCGTATAATTTGAAGTAATTTCGATTGCTTTTGCTTTGCTAAATAACTACTCCCCCTGTCCCGCAGGAATTTGCACATTTTCCTTATTTGAACGTCTCACATAAATTTGTACACTACTAAAAAAGGAAGCATGAATTTACGTGCATACTCACAAATTTTTACACATATTTATCCATACACCACTACTTTATATATAAAACTATTTTTTCTTAAAAAATGTGCCGTTCCGTAGGGTGCAAATTACTACAGGACGGAGTGAGTATAAAATATTGATTTGCTTTTTGCAAACGGTTTGCGATTTTGTGATAAAAAAGTTAAAACAAAATTAGATTCGGATACAATGGTTTAAAAGTAGACTGTTCACTCGCTCTTGTAGGAAGTGCAAGTCACGATTTTACTGTTTTGGATCTGCCAAATAAAAAAGGCAAGATAAGTTCACAATTCACAATTTCACATCCTGCTCCAGAATGAGGCGTTAGAGAGAGAAGGGGATTTGGTTGCCTCTCTCTCTTCCGCCGTGGATTTCTCTTTCCTCCCCAAATCAACAGCAAGAAAGAAAGAGTATAAGAGATGACGCTTTTTTTCGGCAAAGTATTGTAGGAAAAAAAGTTCATTTTGGTGCAAATAACCTGAACCTGGGCCTTCAACAAATTTCCCCTCCGCTGTGATGACAATGTTGGGTTTTAGAGATACGAACTTCAAGTCCGTAGCAGAGAAAGATGTCGTTCTCCAACAACGAACTAGATCGAATTGACTGCATACATAATTTAAACATGATTAGATCTAATCTAATTGAAAATCCTTACAGTATTTGAATGTCGGATTCCTCTACTATGGTATCCACGTAATCATCGTCTACAAAATTGCGATCCAATCGCTAGTATGGTGTTTTCAGTGGAGTTCGCTAGGAAAAACTCACACTTGAAACTTATAGAGAAAGTTAGGAATTTTAGACTCACTGTTTATGAGTTTCATAACTCATATATATAGTAAAGTATTTGCATATCTAATAGATTTGATTCTATCAAGATCTGCAATATCAAATATAATCTTTACTATATAATATATAATAATATATCTAATATAATATTATTATTATGTTATATCTAATATATCATCTAATTTAATTAAATATTTATAATTCTCCATTAATTAAATATTTATGATCTAATCAAATATTTAATCTGACCAACTTAATTCGTAAACGTGGGTTACTTATTGTGTGACTCATAGGCCCTCATATGTCAAGCGATTAGTCAAACTAATGGTCTTAGTTGAACCCTAGACAATAAACCAGACAATCTCAACATATGAGGTACGTTGCGAGGATACAGCAACAGCCTGTAATGTGAAGCTTACAGTGATACGGTCCTTTCATTCACGAATACTCCGATTAAGTTTAGAACATGATAATGTGTCTATTCTAATAACTTAATCAAGTTATCTCATTCTACTAATTGATCATATTGTCACATTTGAACACTATTTCAAATGCGACGTGCATTGGCCAATGACTAACGATCCAATTAGTTATGAGAAGTCGAGTATTCTCTCCAAATCTATTTGAGGAATGAATTCTATCTTGGCTCAACTACCACGCACATGTACTTCGTGATGTGCCCAACACATGCCATATCTACTCCGTTTAGAGTGCAAGCGTCAGTCATGGTCAAAGCTTATCACTCCATACATGTTGTGTGTATTGACCTCAAGTCAGAGGACTATTACACTACTCCACAAACCGATACTCTCATAGACACGTAAATAGAGTACATCAAATGGTTTCTCGGTTGGGTATGCCAATACTCTTCAAAGTATTTGTGCATCCATCATGAGATACCTAGTATCTCGCAGTTGTGAGAATCACTGCACCCTCTAAGGGTATGATGCAGATCACACACCAATCTCAAATGCAACATCGATATCTCGTTCTCGATTATCATTGATTGGGGCTACTTTAAGAACTATGTCATAGTCATCTGAGTCTCTCATCTCAATGACAACATTAGTTCATGGGAACACATATATGAATATATGCAAACAATCAGACATACTATTCTATAAGTGTATTACCGAATATCATTGATCAAATCAATAATATATTAACAACTGAATATGATCAAGTATAATGTCCTCATAATGATTGTCTCCAGGACATTTATACTAACAATCTCCCACTTGGCCTAGAGTCAATCACCTACATGTCTTACACCCAGACTCTTCAAGTGTCTAGTGTGTACATGGTTATCTTAGTGAAAGGATTTACCAAGCTCTATGAGAATTCATTCAATTTTATTTCTCCTCTTGTTATGATCTCTCAAATCAAACATTGGCGCCTAAATACAAGCTTACTTTTGTTTATTGGATCTTGGTTCCTCTGCTTGTGCAATCGCACCAGTATTGTCCCAATAACACTTTATTGGACAACTAGTACTCGGAACTACCCCTAGTTCTTTAAAGAACTTTAAATCCAGACAGCATTATTCTTGGTTTCTGATGCAACTTTGTATTTGGCTTCAGTTGTTGAATTCATGACAGTTTCTTGTGTGGAACAATTCCAGCCTACTGTTTTGTCATTGAGTGTAAAAACATGTTTTGACCATGACTCAAAGTCATCGCAGTCAATACTGGAAACTAGCATCAGTAAGCCCAACTACTACTAGATTTGCTTGTCCATCATGGGCTAAGAAATATTCTTTAGTTCATCTAAGACACTTTAGAATAATCTTAACAGCAGTCTAGCAATTTTATCTGGGTCATACTGATCTACTATTTGTACTGATGACGTAAGCCATATCGAGCCTAATGCAAGTCATGTCCAACATGATTTGCGGATAGAGGACCTCTTTTAGAGTACTCCACAGATAGTGCCTCAGTACCTTTTATAGGTGGATGTGACACCCTAAACATCCTGCTAGATCTATCTTTAATAAATTTCTATGCCAAGGGTGTAACAAGCTCGCCCAAGTCCTTCATCATGAAGCTCTTTGACGATCAATCTTTCTTGGATTGCATTAGCGAAATAATATTTTAAAATCAATATGTCATCTACATAAGTGATGATAAAATATCATTCCTTTGTATTTCAAATGAACACATGGATCTTCCGTATTCTAGACAAGGTCAAACAATTTGACAGCTTCTTCGAAATGGATATTCCAACTCCTACAGGCTTGCATTAGTCCACAATTAGACCTCTACAGTTTGCATACCAGATTTGAATTTGACCGGAGTATAAAATTCTAACTGTGTCAAACACACCTCCCTCTTGAGGTTTCCTCTAAGGAAAGTCTTTTAATATCCATCAAATATCCTAATCATAGTATTCAACTATTGCAAGTAAAATTTTAATGGACCTGATTTTACAACTAGTGAAAAATCATGTCATAGCCATTAACTATGACCATTTCCCACCAACCTAGCTTTGTAGGTTTAGATTTTACCAGCTGCGACAGTCTTACTACTGAAGACTCGTTTGCAGCCAATGAGTCTAATTCATTTAGGCAAATTCCACCAAGTCCTAGAATTTGATTAATATACATCATGTCCATCTCAAATCTCATAGCTTCGTGCTACCTCTCAGAATTGATATCTAATATCATTTCATATAAGTCCTAGATTCGTCCTTGTCTAGGATTTTCAAATCATCATATTTCTCCAAGAAACATTGAACCTGACATGTGGACGACTAACCTTTATGGACTTATGGAGCTGCATTTGTGTAGGCTGTACATTCTGGTCGTGAAGAGGCTCTTTTATGATGATCTAATCAACTGTTAGAGAATTCTCAAGACCTACGATTTCTTGTGTTTCTTGAGCAGGAGATTGTTCATTCAGCCTATTTTGGAATTTCTTGCAAATGCAAGACTTTCCCAATTATGCTCCCACTGACTGAAAGACGATCACCCAGTGATAGACTCTCACCAACACTGAATGCTCCCACTGATTCTTTATCGTGGTTCTCCGACAAGTTATCAGCCTCAGTATTAATTTGTGATTCTTGAATCTCTTCAAGTTCTATCTTTTTATGACCTTATTCCTTAAAGACATAGTCTTTTCAAAGAATGTCGCCTGTCTAGAAACAATTACCTTTTGTTTCTCAGGAAGACAGAGCAATATCCATTCATCAATTTAGGATATCTCACAAAGTAACACTTTTCACCTTTGGATTTCAACTTTTCAGTGAGTATCTTTTTCACATACGCAGGGCAACCCCACATTTTGATATGTGAGAGACTACTTCTAACTACATCATAATTCATACGACGTTTGTTTGGCTGACTTGGATGAAATCCTATTCAAAATGTTGATTGAGGTGTAGAGTTCATAATCCCAAAATTGTTGGAAGTAAGGAAAACTTATCATGTACCTTATCATGTCTAACATGATTTTGGTTCCTCCACTCGAACACACTATTACTTTGTGTTGTTCTAGGAGATGTCCATTGTGATTGGACTCCATGCAACTTCTAATAATCCAGAAACTCAAGTGAAAGGTATTCCTCTCTTCGATCTAATTGAAGAGTCTTAATACTTTTTTCAAGTTATTCATATACTTCTACCTTAAACTCCTTAAACTTTTCGAAAGCATCAGACTTGTGTATCATAAGATGCACATATCTATACCCAGAAAAATTATCAGTAAAAGTGATGAAGTATTTGAAAACATCATTTACTAGAGTAGATGATAACACACATTTTCTTGGTCTGTACTCATTTTCCAGAAAATTTTACTTGGTCATTTATTCTTTTGAGAAATGATTTGCAATCTCCATAAGACTCCAAGTCAAATGGGTTAAGTAGTCTAACTTTCTTAATTTACAATTCTTTCTCATCAGTATAACCATGTATACAGCCCCACAGAAAATTTAGATTTCCTGATTATAAGTTTAAGTCTCTTGTTTTGTACATTGAGAATGTCATGTCCATGATTCGTACAGAAATGTGAGTCACATTTGATATCAAATACCTAACTATAAGAATCATTGGTGGATATGTTATCTCAATAACAAAACGTACATGTTTCTCAATAGCAAATGAATCCCAAAGTATGTTTGTCAATAGCAAACGTACATGTTTTTAAACTATAGTGAATTGAAATATGAATCCAAAAGTTACTGACGAATAGCAAATCGAAAAAGATCGTCCCCTAAATAGGGTTCCTAGTTTCTCAATCAGCTCTATCATCTTCAAAACATGAGGTGAAATGTTCCATCAGTCAAATATTCTACACCTGAACAGAATACTCTTGATCTCATGTTTCTCAAAACGAGACTTAGAGCCAGGAGACCTTTCAAGTGATTGAGCATTTGACGAGAATTATCATTCTCATGCTACCTCTGAAACTCAGAGTTCATGCCAAGCAACATAGTGTTTCTATTTCGCATCATCTTGATGCTTCTTCTGAACTTCATCGTCAAACGAATTGAGTTCAGAAGAACTGTCTGCAATGGTAATCGGGATTAACGTGTCCAACACGTACTCAATCATTTATAGCCTTAGCACCAAATGCACTTTTCGGTGCCAATCCAGAAAATTTGGCCTAGTCAGCTTGTTTAATTCCAGTATAAAATTCAATAACAGATTATTCATATCAACCAACAGAGAAATAAAAGAACGGAAATTAAATCACATAATTCCTATAATCAACAATCAGCATTTCAAAATAAATATGGCCTTTTAATTTATTTTGTCTCCATTATTTTCACATACTCGACGACCTCATCGGAAGAGTACGAATTTATATCTAATATAAATTGTAATGGACTAGGATCCACATTCCTACTATCACAGCACCTGCTTGGGCTGATTACTGCAATAGCAAAACTGGTAGGCCTCAAAACCAATTGCACTTTCTACAATTCCTAGTTGATCGAACCTAGTCCGATCGATGTCCCCTCATTGTTCCCCTGCTTGGGCTGGTGAAACAAATTAGGTGGTTAATAACCATCACACGATGATATTTCGTATCCCTATAAAAGTTCCGTAAGATGTAACTGCGAGCAAAAGACTTGGGCCTTAAATACTCATGGAATGAAATCTCCGGTTTTCTTTTAATTATGATGGAAGACATTATTCATTCTAAATGATAACCATATTTTAATTGAGGATCATTTTAAGGCGGGGTATTTAACTTCTTAAACAAGATTCAATCAACATGCTCAATCAGATAATAGCATTTATTTGGGTGCCGTCTACCCAAACATAAATTACGGTCCGACATATATTGGGTGCCGCCTACCCAGATAAAAATTGCGGACTCTAAATAACAATGTAAATTTCCATTTACAAACAGTTATACAAGTGGAACCAACTAATCAAGTTGTCATGCTTTAATATAAAGTTTAAAAATTTAGTTGTATAAATAAAGCATTTAAAATCACTTAGCACATAAATCAAATAAATGCGCAAAATCATGAATATTCGTAGATAAATATTGCTAATTTTAGAATTACCAACAACTTCTAAACTTTTTGGTTTAATTTCTAAAATTTTCAAATGTTATTTTGCCCAATAAATAATTTTATTAAAATTATCACAAATTAATTTACCAAATAATCCCTTAATAAATTAAACTTAATTTTATAATTTCAAGTGGCTAAATAAGCCTTTTATTTATAAAACCTTTAAAAAAATCAGGGACATATTTGCAATTAAAAGATAGTTTGAAAAAGGGGGCTGGGAAAATCAAATTTTCAGGCCAAGCCCTTGGGTCAATCACGTTCGCGAAGCCTCAGCACAAACGCACAAAAAATTTCCTTCAAGCCTTCGAATCGTTAATCGACCAGCATCCCTCGTGACTCGTCTTTAATTAATCGACGCCTAGGATCCGACACCGGCCGATCGACTCCAGTCGACACCGTAATCGCCGTCGAAACGGCTGAACTGGCTGCAGATGGGGAAGTCCGGCGAGACGACGACCAAACGATCAGCGAAATTGCGGCCACGCTGCTGTTGTCGCCACCAGATCAACACTAGCCCAGTGCCGCCCAGCGACGCCGCCTGGACGCGACACGACGCCTAGGGCAGCCGCCCGCCGTACATAGCACTGAACGAACAGGGCCGCCGCTCGACTTGCGACGGAGGTGCGTTCACTAGCGCACAGACGTGACGCGAGCAGCGAGCAGCGCACAGCGCTTCTGTCGTTGTCCAGCCTCAACAGCGATCGGCACCCCAATCCGTACCGCCAATCGGAATGGATCGGCCACCGTCAACGCTATCGGCGGATGCCTGATCGAGCAGCCGCTATCGGTTGATTGCCTAAATATTCGCCGCCCTTAATCGAGCAGCCGTTATAGCCGGATGCCTCGCCCAGCAAGGCGTGGGTCGTCGATTCGCCGTCTAACGGCAAAATCGACGGTAGATGGGGGGCGTTCGGCGAGGCGTTCAAACGATCTGTGAAAGATCGCTCCTATCCGACGAGTGGCGCTCGCCCAGCGAGCCTCTCTGTTCCGGCATAGGCGACGCATGCAGCGGTCAGAGTGATATCGCGGCCTTTTCAAAGTCGGGTAACATCGCAACGCCAAGACGATCTAATCGTCGACGTCGCACGTCACAGGGAACACAGTGTTGGGAAATTAGAGCATCTAGGCACATAATCAGAGATAGCAGCGGAATAAAAATTGATTCCCCAACACGGAATCAGTAAATTGTATATCAAAGTCTAAGGGATAAACGAAAAATCTTACTATTGATTTGCGTGTATCCTCTACTACTGGTATCCACGTGATTCCCCATTCACGAAAAACCGCAACAATTGCAGTCAATTTCTCCAAAGTTTTGCTAGGATACTTTCTACGAAAGTTTTCTTTTAGATTTTAGAGAACTAGGGTTTCTTTTGTGTCACACACGTAATAAGTCTTATGACTTATTAAATATATATATCTACAATAATCAATGGGCTATAAGCCCATTTCATTATTATTATTTATTTAATTATGGCCCAACCATAATTAATTATAATAAAAATAGATTATTATAATATATAATAATAATAATAATAATAATAATATATCTAATATATCATCATTATTTATTATTTAATTTAATTAAATCAAATTTAATTAAACATTAAATACTCTATCCAATAGAATTATCATAGTCAATGTTTTCAGAATCGGACCGGTGAACAAACCGGTTAAGGCACCGGTTCACGGTTCGAACGGTTCAACCGGTTGGACCGGCGGTTCAACCGTTAAAATAATTTATACCTATTTTTTTTTATATTCTCTATGTTAATAAAATAAATATTCACTTATAAAAATTAAATTAATACAATATAATCATTTTCCTTTTTTTTTAAAGATAATTTGAGAAAGTTGGGCCAAAATTTCATTAATGGCCATGGCCCATTAAACCTATATCTAAACCTAAAATTTCAGAAACCCACTTATCCACATTGTACCGTCTATTATACTCTTGTAGTCTTGTTCTCTTCCTCCACCGATTTTCAGCGGCCAGGCATCGCCGCCTCCTCCACCTCAACCGCCGCCTCCTCCCACGCCTGTGCGCTACATCAGACAGCCTCGCCTCCGCGCT